>JAJJMA010181165.1:2856-16256 GCA_023529015.1 Papaver nudicaule
AATCCCTGTAACGTCGTCTACCCTGCTGCCATACTATCAATCTAACATAGACGCATTATTTCATCATCATTACCCATGAATTTCCTCAGACTCCTTCCTAATTTCTCAGAATTAACAGCACCCCAAAGTCTTCCTTTTCTCTGTTTTCTTCTCTTTCTACTGAGCCCGAAACCCATCATTTAACTTGCTCTGCTTCTGTGTGTGTACTTGGTGATTTTCTGAAGCTGACTTGCCTGACAAAGTTTCCTCCTCTCTGCAATTTGCCGTCTTCTCCCCACTGCTGCTATCTCTCCGTCTCTCAGACACAAAACAAATCTGAGAATGTGCGTCTAACTTTATTAAGGATAAGGGTTGCCCCTTAATGTTGTGCTGCGGCTGGAAATAACGTGTATGTGGTGCCCCAAAAATCCAAAGTGGCTGCTTCGAGTGAAAGACCTCTGGTGCTTCAGTAATTTATCTTGACTCCCTTGGCTGCCTTCAACAACTGTGTGGCTGCCCTTAATAATTCTGATTTTTACCACCTTTGGAGCCTTGCTCTTTTCTTGTATTTGACTCGACCAACCTAGAGTCGCCAAGTTGTGAATAGAGTTGTTTCTGCTTCATTTATTATAATATTATTTCAAAATACCTGCAAAATAGAAAATGGTTAAAATAAACAATGTACGAGGCTTAAGTCGACTAAAGTGTATGATTTAGGTACTCTTGAATAGGTGTTTTGCACACCTATCACTAGGTTGGGAGGATGATGACAAGACTAAAGTCCGAGATGCTTTCTTGCCCGAGCACTCTCATCTCGCCGAACATACTTTTTGGAAGGTAGTCTGGCCTGATGCAAATAAGTATGCGATAACGGCAAGTTTCTTAGGGAGAAGGATAGGGATTATGTCAAGCTTCCAGCTGCTGCAATTACTGGCAAAAGAAATCGAGAAGAAACCGCCGACCCATCTCAGGTGACAAATATATATCTATACTTAGCAGAATTAGAAAAGACCCAGCTGAAGGTCTAGAAACAAGCATTTTAAGTTTTACTTATTTTAAAAATATATGCAAGAATATATATCTATATTTGCCTCTGCTTGTTTCAAGATCTGATGGATGTGTCTTTGGTGACATTTGATTTGCAGCGCCCAAAGAAATCCATGCCTACTGCCACCGAACGAGCAGAACAGATTCGTCGGCTTGCCTCGGAGAAACTTCCTGCCCCTAACAAGGAAACTCCTGAAACAGTCGCCGATCAATCTGTGGACGATTCCACTGTTCTCGCTGACTAGTCCACCAAGGACGGTTCTAATATGCTCGTTGATCAGTCTGTTAAGGATGGTTCTGATATGCTCGTCGATCAGTCTGTTAAGGATGGTTCGACCAATCCTTCCGTTACTGAAGATATTGAAGATATGAATCAAGATACTGAAACATATCCTATGGGCGATGATCATCTTAACATGGATATGGATATGCTTAATATATCTGCTGGTCAAGATACTACCAAATCAACTTCTTCTTCAAAGAATCCTGAATTACATTCAGTTCGCCAGACTCCTGCTGCCTCAGCTCTCGAGCCACATCTCGCTGGCTTAGTTGTTCTTGACAGGTTGCCTCGACATCCACTTACTCCTCAGCCCGCCAAAGGTCCTGGAAGTCTGCAGCTTATTGCACCGAATATGCTCGCCGAAGCCTTTAACAAGCTTAGTGTGGCGGATGATTGTCCAGACCAGGAGTATTTTGAAACATTGGCACAATATAGTCGCCCTGGGTTTGTTCATCACCCAAATTTTCACAAGGCTGCTTATGTTATCCCTTATCAGGAACACTTCAACCTTTTCAACATGGTATGCACCTTTTAAATTCTTTTTTGCCACTTCTTCCGCCATTGAATACTTATGCCTGTATTTTGTGATTTCAACACTTTCATCACTGCTTGAGTGTTGCCTCGGCTAATGAGGGTCTTGGTCGTGAGATCATTACTCTTAACAGCAAGATCAACCAGTTGACGGACGAATCTTCTATTCGGGTCAAGGAGATAGAAAGGTTGAAGGGCGTGGTTCAAGAGCGAAACCTGAAAATTACAACTCAACAGGGTAAGTTATCTCTATATCTCTTTTGTCATATTGCTTTTCAGTTTTCCTCTTTCGCCGACCCTTAGATTTCCTGCCCTCCAAGGTTGTCATTCCTCCGATGACGATAGGCTTAGGCGAGCTGAATCCGAAATCGAGAGACTTAGTGATAGCAACCTTAAGCAGTGTAGTCAATTGTTCAATTTCCTCAAGGACCTTAAATGGTGTCGCCGAGAGTTGGATCGAGATGTCGACATTATAAGAAATCTCTGTGATACTTATCAAGCTACTCGATCGGAATTAGGCCTGATGACTAGCCAACGTGACGATGCACTTCGCCGAGAAGAGTTAGTCATTGCTGCTAAGGAGGAGGCCGAGATTGGTCACAAGCGAGCTTCTTTCCTTTGGCAAGAGGAAAAGTCTAGAGCCGATAATCTTGCTTCCCAAATTATTCGCTTATGTACTGACAAGGAAACCACCGAGTTTCAAATTCAACGTTGGAAAGATACAGCGGCGAGACACGAAGCTTTGGCGATTGACTTATACAAGCAATGTTCTACCCAACAACGCCAAATAGAACAAATGTTAGGTTCGTGTGCCAATGAAAATTTTGAGTTTCATATGACTCAGTTTAGGGAAGCACAAGAGGGTATGCGAGTATATGTCCGCGACCTAGAAGGTAGTTATTGTAGGATTTACCCATAACTTTTATACTTGCTTCTTTTCAACCATCTTTACCATATTCATTTCTTTTCTTGCCTCAGCTACAATTCAGAATTTGAGAAGTGAAGTAGATCATCAAAAGGAAATCAACAAAGGTTATCACGAACTCGAGGAGAAAGTCCAGGAGCTTACTGATGAGCTCAAAGAACACAAGTCTTGCCCTGGCAAAATGAAAGACTTGTCCGAGAGACTCAAAGAGCATGACTCCTGTGAAGGCAAGTTTGCAGATTTGAACAAGCAACTTCTTGACCATGAATCTTGTGCTGGCAAGATTCAAGAGCTTGAAAACGTCCGCGATAGTCTTCAGATAGAGATCACCGAAGCCAAGGATGACATCCAGTATTGGGAAAAGCGACATGAGGAAGATGTCGTTAATGCAACATTTATTGGCGCTCAGGACTTCGCCTATAAGTTCTTGCCTCAGTACAAAGTGGAAATTCCCTTAGAGTATCGACGACCTACTCCTCGACAGCTCGCTGAGCAATTAGAAAAGGAGAAAGCGCTCACTCAAGAAGAAGAAGAAGAAGAAGAAAATGAAGAGAAGAGAATAGTCAAGAAGAGGAGGAATCAGAGGAAGAAACTTTAGAGGAAGAAATCAGGGATGAAAACAAAGGAGGAGATGGGGAAAAACATCAATCCCAAAACATCGGCGCTGAGAATGCAGAAGGTGAAACTCTTGGCGAGCAACATACAGAAGAAGCTACCAGAAGTGATCGCCCGTCTGAAGGCACTAGAGCTGAAAATGTGGGCGATGATGACTTCAGCGATCTTGATGAGAACACGCCTCCTACCCCAAAAAAGCCCTTTTTACGATCCTAGGTGTTGAAGTATTCTGTCTTTTCACCGGTCCTAGCCTTTTAGTTTCCGTTTCTGTATTTCTACTGTTATCTTTTGCTTTCTTGTAATGAACTTTGCTCCTCCTTTGAATATTATCTTCATGTCTGTCGACATTTGTTATCCATGTGCCATTTTCTTTCGCTCAATTTAACGTATCAATTTCTATTTTGTCTTCAAAGTCTTAACTTGTCATTGAGTGAAGTCATTTGCTTGTACAACCAACAATTTCATACAGAGCCGAAGGTTAGCACCCCAGCCGTATCCATTACTAGTGCCCGTCGGCGATCTAATATAAGTTGTTTGGGTTGCCCTCATAGGCTTTAATACACTATAGCGTCCGCCAGAGGTGATGCTACGGCGTAGACGGATTAGCACACCAGCGGTACCGCCGATGTGATGCTACAGCAAAGGGTTCTTATGCGCCAAACACTTACATACCAACAAGTAACACGACTGGCCTTATAGCTAACCTGGGTCGGACTAACCATTTACAAGGAGGTTGTTCACTCAATGAGACAAGCAAGCTTTCTGTATAAGAGATCTTAGCTCTAGTAGATTTCATTGATTTGGGCATTATGCCTTTTAAGATGGCGCTTGGCCTTAGTACCTGATCAGGGTTTTTGTGTGGCTTAATTGCCTTGTGATTATTGGGCATTTGTGCCTCTGTAAACTGCTTTATAGCCTGCTACTGAGTATTTTTGCCTCAGCCTATTGTGCTCTTGGAGCTTTGAAATTTTAGCCGTCACTGTGGTTAGATTACCCAGTGAAAGAAAAATGCAAGTGACATAGTGATTTGTTAACGGGGTTCGGCGCATGATAGCAAACCTACGTCCCCGGATCTTATTCGCTGTTGTTTTACATGAGCTAATAAGATTTCTTGGGTATTATGCCCGCCCAAGACTTCGGATTTTACATTGTTTCCTTCAAGGATAGTACTTCTTAAGGAACCTGACGTTCCAAGGATGTTCAAGTTGCACGCCATGCTCATCAATCAGTATATAGGCTCCTGGCCCAGCCACTCTCTTGACTACATATGGGCCATCCCATACAGGTTCCAATTTCCTGCATCCTTCTCGCTGAGACGGGGGAATTTCTCGAAGACCAACTCGCCAGGCTGATATTCTCTTGGGATCACCCGCTTGTTGTATTCTCTAGACAGTCGGCGATGATAATTTTCCATGTGTGTAAGAGCGATCAGCCGTTGCTCTTCCAAATCATCCAGCTTGGCTAGAATCAAATCAGTATTCAGATTCTTTTCCCATGCTTCATGCTTTGTAGTTGGCAGGATTACTTCAGATGGGAGTACTGCTTCAGCGCCGAAAGTAAGTAGAAAAGGAGATGCTCCCGTTGCTTCACGAACCGTAGTTCTATAAGACCACAAAACATTGTGTAAATGCTCACACCATGCCTTTTTATGCTTCTCCAGCCTTTTCTTCAATCCCATTCCAATAGTCTTATTGGTGGCTTCCGCCTGCCCGTTACTCTGAGGGTACAAGGGAGTTGATTTTCCCAGCTTGACACTGTAGTTGGCGAGTAGCTTTCTTATGTAATCGCCGACCAGTTCTTTTCCATTGTCAGTACATATCTCCGCCGGTACACCAAATCTGCAGAATATATTCTCCCAAATGAATGTGAATACTTCTTGCCCTATCTTCTTCCTGATAGCCTTGGCCTCACACCACTTGGTGAAATAATCTGTCGCCACAATAATGTATTTCCGTTGCCCAGAGCCTGTAGTTAGCGGTCCAATGATATCAATGCCCCACTTGGCGAAAGGCCAAGGGCTGAGCACTGAATTTAAAGATGTCGCCGGCGCCTTAATTCTTCTTCCATACAGCTGGCATGGTTTGTATCGCTGAACATATTCTTTTGCATCCTTATTCATCCAAGGCCAATAGTATCCTTGCATTCTAACTTTTAATGCTAAAGCTCTTTGGCCACCGTGATTCCCACAGTCTCCTTCATGGATTGCTTCCAGTAATTTCTTACCTTCTTCTCTCGATACACAGCGCAGCAATGGTCCTGAGAATGACCGGCGATATAGTATTCCCTCTCGGAGTTCATAATTCGCCGACCGACTAATGACTTAGTGGGCTAAAATTGGCTTCCCTGGCAAAGTTGAACGATCCAAATAATATCGTATCGGCGTTCTCCAATCTGCTTCTGCCGATTCTTCAGTGCTTGTTGTCAATACTTCTCTTTGCTCTCGCTCTGCTACCGAAGACTGCTTTACTCTTTCAATAGCTATTGAAGGGATATCCGGATTTGTCATCATTGAGGAGATAAACGCCAAAGCATCGGCGTGCCTGTTGTCTTTTCTGCAGATGGGGCGAAACTTGATACCTGATCCTCTGGGCATACTCCCTAGCAAGTTTTAGGTACTTCTGCAGAGACGGGTCTGCTGTCTGATATCGCCCAGATATTTGTCGGATCACCAGCTGAGAGTCACTTGTCAATCTAACATCGCTGATGCCCATTTTAATGAGTATTCGCATGGCATGAATAACCGCTTCATATTCTGCCTCATTATTAGTCACCGGGAATTCTAGCCTTAGCGAGTGTACTATCCTTGCTCCTTTCGGCGAGGTCAGGACAATTCCTATTCATTTTCCTTCTTTGTTTGACGAACCGTCTACATAGACTTCCCATCCATTAGGACTGCATTTCAATAAATATGGCATTTCATGATCTCGCTCATCCAGAGAGAATGGGATTTCTTCTATCTCTTCTTCCTCATCAATAGGGAAGTCGGCGAGAAAGTCTGCGATGACTTGAGACCGCTGAGCCGTACGTATTTCATATTGGACGCCGAACTGCTCAATTTGCTGATTCCACTTGGCGATTCGTCCCACTCTTTGAGAACTGTGCAGGATAGATTCTACTGGAGTTTTGGTAAGGACCACAATGGGATGAGCGTGGAAGTATGGGGGTAGTCGCTGAGATGAAAAAACCAACGCCAAGATCAACTGCTCTATTTTGGTATAATTCTTTTCTGCCCCTTGCAGTGTTCTGCTGATATAATATATAGGCGTTTCTCCGCCTTTGGTTCTTACAAGCACAGCACTAATGGCGAAAGGTGTTGCGGCGAGGTATACCCTGAGCTCTTCGTCGTGCTCAGGTGGTTGAATTGCTGGGAGAGTGGCGAGATACTTTTTAATACCTTGAAAGGCAGCCTCATGTGCCTCAGTCCAGTTGAACTTTTCTCCTTTTTTCAATGTCTGGAAAAATAGTTTGCATTTGTCGGAGAACCTTGAAATGAATCTGTTAAGAGACGCTAAAGTCCCATTGAGTCATAACGTCTTTTACAGTTACCGGCGAAGGCATCTCTATAATTGCCTTAATCTTGGCTTGATCAGCTTCCACTCCCTTCTTCGTGACGACATATCCCAAGAACTTTCCTGAAGTTACACCAAAAACGCATTTCGCTGGATTGATTTTTAGCTTAGTAACACGCATGTGATTAAATATTTCTCTGAGGTCTTCTACATGAGTTTGCTTCTTCTTGCTCTTAACAAGCATGTCGTCGACGTATACTTCCATCGTCTTCCCTATCCATCTTTCAAACATCTTCTGCGCCATTTCTTGGTAAGTAGCGCCGGCATTCTTCAACCCAAAGGGCATTCGAGTATAGCAAAACAGTCCTTTGGTGGAAAAGAAAGCTGTGTGCTTTTGATCTTCCTCCGCCAAAGGTATTTGGTTATATCTTGAATAACCATCCATAAATGACAGCAGCTCATGACCCGATGTAGCATCTACAGTTTGGTCAATGCTTGGCAACGGAAAACTATTCTTTGGACATGCTCTATTGAGGTCGCTGAAATCGATGCAAATTCTCACTCCCTTGTTCTTCTTAGGTACTACTACCATGTTGGCTATCCATTGTGGGTATTGTACTGGCCTTATTATACCAGATGCTTTCATTTTGTCAATCTCTGCTTCCACTGCTTCTTTATAAGCTGGGGCCAATTTCCTTATCCTTTGCTTGAAAGGTCTGATCTTTGGATCAATGTTCAGTTTGTGACATGCTATCGCCGGATCGATGCCTGGCATTTCATTCATGCCCCAGGCAAAGACGTCAACATATTCTTTAAGTAGTGCTTGCAACTCCGCCGACTCGCCTTCATTTAATAAAGTACCGATATTTACCATCTTTGGATCACTATCATCGCCGATATTTACGTCTTTAGTGGGTTCTACCGCCGTAAAATGTAGTTCTGGTTCTCCCATCGGCGATGGTTCCTTTAATTGCTATAAGGTCTTCCCTTCAGACTTCGCCGAGCCTTTTACCGAGTTTACTGAATGCATATATGTGCAGGGGTTGGCGATGAAGTCTTGAATCTCCTGCTCCTTAACTGCTTCTTTACCGAGCTTCTTTTTCTCTGCAATCTTTGCTTTTCTATTCTCTCGCATTTGTACATCCGCCGAATTGCACGCTTTTGCTACTGCTAAATCTCCTACATATTCGGCGACTCCCACTGGCGTGGGGAACCTCAGGCGCTGATGATAAGTGGAAGGTACTCCTTTCAGGCTGTGGAGCCATGGTCTTCCAAGGATGGCAGCATACGGTGAGTCAACATCCACAATGCAAAGAGTAGCGTTCAAGAAATATTCCTTGCAGATCATGATTTTAAACTCAATTTCGCCTTTGGGCTTAGAAGCAATGCCATTAAATCCATAAATGTTATAGGAGAAAACTGTCGGTGAAGGAATTTTGTCATCCTTCGCCCTCATTGCCTCGAAAGCAGTGTTAAAGAGGATATCTACAGAACTTCCTGGGTCAATAAGTACCTTAGGCAACTTGAACTTCCCCATCTGGATGGTAAGAACCAAGGGATTGTTATGATTTCTTCCTTCTGGAGGAATCTCTTCGGCGGAGAATCCGACACATGCCTTCATCCAATCTTGCAAGGGTTCTTGCTTAGCGGCGACACTACAAATCTCATTTCCCATTCTATCTCGCTTATGTACCCGAGATAAGACATTATCATGAAATTCGTCCCTGGTAATCTTTGAATGTACGATGGAAAAGCAGTCTAATTCCAACAAATCTCGTTCAACCTTTACCTCGTACACATTTGGAGTATGAGCTGGGATGGCTTGGATTGGCTGGACCATGATAGGAGGTGGCGGTGGCAACTCTAGGAATTCCTGAAATTTCCCCAAGCGGATGAATCGATGGATTTCTTGCTGTACGCTGGTGCAGTTCTCAGTTGTATAACCATGGAACTGATGGAATTGACAATAGGAATTGGTATTGGTCGGCGGGGCCCTAGGATTTCCTCTGTTGTAAGGATAGCGAATGTCATCTCTGCAGTTTGAACTCTCAATTTGTCCAAATGCATCCGTGTAGGAGACACGTAACTTTGGTAGAGTAGCATCTTGGAAAGGTTGCTGGTTGCCTCTGCCGAATTTTCTATTATCTCCATTATATCTTCTTTCACCATTCCCATTTCTCCGATTATCTCTTCCTCCTCGTCCATAGTTTCCTCCTCGATTGTCTTGCTTATCACGTCCATCATAGTTCTCTCGCTTCTGCGAATTCCAATGCTGCTCACCGGTAACTTGCTGTTGTTGCTTTTCTACCTCAGGTATTACCATCGCCGAAGAGGGATTCTGCGTCAACTTTCGTTGTTCTGCCTTCAACCATTCTTTTTTAATTTATTCTTGATCTTCCGGCGAGAAACTATTGATCGAGTGAATTTGTTTTGCTCTTTCTTTCTTTAGGCGAAGCTCCTCTTCTCGGATTTCTTCATAATTTATCCATTCATCTTGTATCGCCCTCAAAGTCTGCATATCCTTCGGCATTTCCCAGAATAATTTTTGATCAATAGGTCTGTCGTCTCCATGGCGCTAAGAAATGACCTTATCTTCTCCTTTTCTGACACTTCTGATCCCACTTCACTACTCGCCTTCCTCCATCTTTGGATAAAAATTTTGTAAGTCTCTGAGGGCCTTCTCTTGATGTTGAATAGTCTTTCCACGCCAGGCCGACTTCTGTTGTTCTGAATAAAAGCACGCAAGAATTTGCATTCTAACTTCTCAAAAGATTTAATTTTTCCTTCTTCCAGCCCATCAAACCAAGCTAAGGCTTCATCTTTGAGTGTAGCGGGGAATGCCATACACATTATGGGATCTGATCCTACCCAAGCCGCCAAGTCTCGCTTATAAGCTCTTGAATGTTGGGCAGGGTCTCCAGTTCCATCATAGATGGATGTGAATTTGGGCATGGAAAACTTAGTGGACACATACCCATATGTAATACAATCATGAAAGGGTGTTTTCTGCGCCTCTGAAAGTGCAACCTTGTATTTCGACTCCTTTGAAGATCCGCTCAAAGCTTCCACTTTAGTTTTTAGCCGACGAAGGTCTCTCTTCATCTCTTTATCTACTCTATGCCGCCGTCTAGAACTGTTATATTCTTCACTGTCTCTTCTAGGCTCATTCACCCTTCTACCCCTTTCATCATATTTCCCCGATGACTCTGAGACCTCTGCTGTGCTGGTTTCGCTATTTTCAGCTCGGCGAGTTGTATGTGAATGGGATGCCTGGTGAGTTGTATGCGCATGGGATTCATGGCGAGTTGCGTGCGCATGAGACGCATGGCGAGTTGTATGCGAATGGGATGCATGACCTCTATTTTGCGCCGCCATCAACTTTCTATGGCTCTGAAGTACAGTCTCCATCTGCAACTGCATTTGTCTCTCCATCTGACTTGCTTGCCTGTTATTGGCCTTAAGAATTTGCCTCAGCAAAGCTTCTGTAGTATTTGTGGATCCGGTATTATCTGCTACCATCATCGGGCGAGTGTAGCACCAGGTACTATCGCCGCACCATTTCCGCTTGCCGCCTGTGGAGTTTCTCCCACCGTAATTGGTTCTGCTACCACTGCTGGAGTTTCTTCTGCCACATGTAGTGCTTCGGCGACATCTTGCGCCAACTGCTGCTGAACATTAGCTGCCACTGTGCCTCCTGCAATAGCATTTTGAGTTGCTCCCCCAGCATTTGATGTCTCGCCTATGGCTCTCAGAGTGAATCTTCCACCACCAATTTGCTCGCCGCAAGCATTTGCTTCCTATTTCACTGCTGACCCTTCGCAGTAATGGATTAGGCTCAGGTGACCTTTCTGCATTCTCAAAGTGAGTAATGTCCTCCATGTAAACCTCCTCCTGGCGTGCTACTCGCTGAACAAGTGATCGCCGGGATGAGCTTGCCAAAGGGTATCTGCCCGACCAGATGATTCCATTGCCCTGCTTCTAGTGTTGTGACCACTGGGGAATGTCGCTGGTGTAGGAAGGGTAGGATGTCGAGGTGGCCTACTCGCCGGGGCTTTATCGCTTCTTCCTCTAGGACCCATTCGCCGAAGGTCTGTAAAAGAAGACAAGCACACTTCCTGACAGTATTGCTCTGTTAGTACTGTGGGTAAATGCCAAATAAGTTAGTTGGGTTACTTTTCAGAGTGTTGATGAATGAAAGACAAAATAACAGCTTTAAATCACATGATGTGCAGATGATGACCTAATCATGACAAGAATTGCAAAAAACATCATATGTGATTGTGATTTTCAAATCAAAATGACAGTACGACAACCATTTTAAGGAATTTTTTTTGAAAGAGTTTTAGAATGCAGCTTCCTTTATGACCCTAAAGTTCATACTAACTCGCCGGAAAAGGACAGCACCCTTGCCGGAAATATATATATATATATATATATATATATTTGCATTTTCCAGGAGAGACTCATACCAACAATAACATTTTTCTATCCACCTAACCAATTTTTCAGCTATTGATGTGATAAAACTGAAATATGTGATAGAATCATCGAAACAGACCGGCCAACTCTCATTTATAACAGAACAACGTCTAATCACGTCATGATTTCCAAAAATAGCAAAAAATATATGCTGAAAACCCAGATCCATCGCCACAACATACCAGAAATATCCTAGTTTTTCTAATCTTAGCAATATTCTAACAAAGAACATTATAACAGACCACATGATATACCATATATGGCAAACAAGAGGGGAATCATAAAGAAAATCCTACACAGCGAGCATAACACCTCTAAATAGCAGGAGAAAGTGACTAAGATACTAACGGCGAGCTTTACGACATGTAAATCATACCATATACGGAAACAAAAGAATATATGATAACATCAACAAAACATACTAAAAATCAAGGAAAACACCAGTTCAAAACCTCTTGTAACGCCAAAATGTAACTGTATAAAATCCCGATGGTTAGATCTTATATAGTACACCCAAATATCATACACCAACATACACACAATCATTCCTAAACATACATCTAATAAATAACATGAGAAGTATTAAAGAGAGAAAGGTTAGAGATACTTGACAAGATGTTTTACTTGGTTCGCCCTCATAAGTAAGGACTACATCCAAGGATTATCACTAGTATAAGCATGATTACAACTCTCAATTACCTTGCCAATCTTCTAAGTATAATCTCTCAATAAGAACCCTAATTTCAGCCTTGGGCTATAGAGAGCAAGTATGACACTTTTCCTCTCCCTAGACCAATCCGAAATGTGTCCAACCCCTTTTCCAGTAGGTTCACTCGCTATTTATAGACCTTTTACATAGTGGAATATAGCTAATACAAACAACCAAAGACTGACACTAATTTGTCCTGACTCGCCGGTACGCATACATCGGCGACCTTGGTCTTGCTTTGTGTTAACACGGACGACAGAATCTTTTAGTGGATAAGATCAATGACGCATCCCCCACTGAGTCAACTAGTCAACCTGACAATATATCTGTTCTGACTCTTCTTAAATGCGCACCTATTTCTCAACTACCAATCGGTGACGTGTCTCCTTTTGCTGATCAACCTCGGTCTTTACTTCTCCCCTACTCGCCGTACTATACTCATATGTTGCTGGTATCGCTTACTCGCTGATCCCCTACATCTCAGCCATACCCTATGGCGTGTCTTCTCTTCTCATATGATTTATGTTGACGAGGTATTTTCTACCCTTACAGACAATTAGGCATTTCATGCATGAGTACGAAGAGAATAAAAACAAGACCGAAGCTAACTGGAATACGAAACAATATATAATAAGAACGTAACTATAAGTTGCATTTCATTCTAATTAGTACATGGATATGATCCTTAGAAGCTTGAGGAGAAACTAACCTAATCTCACTCTCATGACTTAGGTTACACCAAAAATCCGACCCTTACAATGGATGCCAAGCTCGCCTTATATAGGCCGAGTCTAAAGTGGTTTACATCCAATAAGACAAACTACTCAATCGTGGAGATGTCAGAGTTTGTCGAGTAAGGCGGTTCCTTCGGTAAGCTCTTCTCCGAGGATGAGTTCGTGTCCCTTTCTTTGAGCTACCTGCACGAGCCTTCTCTTGCCGAGTTCCTTGTCCGAGTTGACACTGCAGACTTATCCAAAGATAGACCAAGGTACCTTCAGGTTGGGCAAAGTCTTCCTGGTCTGGACACGTGTCCCGAGGGTGCTTTACCCTCCACAGTTTGCCTATTTTCTTGTTCGGAGATCAACGAGGTTCGAAGAAGAAAACTTCTGGTGCTTCACCTTCCTCGACACGTGTCCAGTATTAGTTTTCCCAACTGACACACGTTGCTTTAATGGTTTTTCGAAACCATCGCCTGCTCTACCTTTTACCTGCTACGTCGGTTCCACATCTCTTATTTAAACCCGTTCGCCCTCTCTTTCTCCTTCTTCTTCTTCCCTCCTTTCAAACTTTTCGCCGCCTTCTGAGTTTTCCAGTTTTCGAAGC
>JAJJMA010181185.1:0-12938 GCA_023529015.1 Papaver nudicaule
ATGGATGTTAGTACTAATACTACACCAAAAGTCACCACTCCATTATACTCATATACAACTGGTTCAAATCCAGCTTGTGAAGAACAACCAAATCCGGTTGTCAGTATGAGTGATAATCCTTACCCTTTCAACCTGACAGATGACTCTGACTCAGAAATTGAAAGGGATGCAACTAAGGAAAGTAGTGATCTCATCAAGTTTATGAAATTTCAGTCTTCTGAGATCTCACGACTAAAAGTCAGGGTTAACTCCCTCTTGGATAAAGTCAATGTAGTTGGTAAAATCCCCATAGTAGAGATTTTACCAATACACCCCTATTTTAAGACCATAAACATAACATAACACGCATATTTAGAGCAAAACATCATAAGCATATATGCAAACACCATA
The DNA here is from genome assembly GCA_023529015.1 of Papaver nudicaule. Taxonomy (NCBI): domain Eukaryota; kingdom Viridiplantae; phylum Streptophyta; class Magnoliopsida; order Ranunculales; family Papaveraceae; genus Papaver; species Papaver nudicaule. The sequence goes on from JAJJMA010181185.1 coordinate 391, forward strand.
TCATAAACAAGAGATGTAACCACCAACATAAACTATAAGAACAACATGTATAAAGGTAAATCAACACACTCAAGTATATATTATCATTAAAACATCCTTGCATCTCACCTTGCTAAGGACTTTCTCTCTACAGTAAACACAAGATCTTACCACAAGTTTGAGCTAAGGAGAAGAAGGAATTCTTCTCAATACATCAAACCCTAGCAATCACTTTTTCCAACCCCCTTTTCAGTTGTGATACATGGCCTTTTATAGGCGCCGATTACATGATGGAATACAGCTAATACAAACAACATGATTCTGACACCACTTGTCTTCTTTCTCACCGCCTTACCGCCGTGCTTCATTTACGTCCTCGGCGCCTTCCTTCCTCTCTTCAGCGTCCTTCCTCTACATTAGATAAGATCAATGACTCGAAACCCACTGAGTCAACAGGTCAACTCTGACAATCTGACCGTTCTGCTCAACCTTAAATGCTCAACCAACTTATTCAGCTTTTGTCGGAGCCATACCGCTGAAGCTATCTCGATGTATACCGCCGTACCCAAATATTTCTCAACGTCCTTTCACTGTAGGAGATTACTGCTAATAGATGCCGCTGTCATCCTCCTTCACTTCTTATGAATGCCCTCCTTGATACAAATCTTCTCTTAAGTACCTTAAATTGACCTAAGGCATTTTCTACACCTACATTTTGCCTCTTTCATCTTTAAAGACTTTAGTCGCTGAAGATGATATTCTCTAACCGCCGAAAATGCCAGCACATTTTAGATATGCGAGATTTCCTCCACGTGCATTTGCATGTCGCGAATCTAGGGCTTCGCTTTTGACCTACCACCTGCTTAACCGGTTGGCGTCCCACGCCTATAAATACTTCTTCTTCCTCTTTTCCACTCCATTTCTCCTTCTTGAAATTTCTCTTTCCTCTTTTCTCTCAGAACTCTAAACCTAAACCCTAACCACCGCAAACCGTCGCTGCTCCGTCGGAAACCACCCTTTTCCACCTCTTTTTCATCTCCTCTTAGTGTATAACCTTCTCAAAGTTGCTGTCTTGTCCTTTCTGCCACCCAAATTCACTTTACTCATTGTTTTGTTCATTCCGGCACTTTTTGCCGCTGCAACTTCCGATTTCCAATCGATCTTCATCTTCTACGGTCTTCACATGGCTTCTACTGACTCTTCCGATGACCCTAACTCAGAATCTCAACAGCAGGGGTCTAACCGTGAGGACGCTGAATCTTCCTCACGCTCTCAGGACCAGGAATCCGATGACGAAGAATCTTCTGATCTAGGCGCTAAACCTTCTTGGGGTGATGATTGGGAAGGGTATTGCACTCCAGCACACAAAATTACTCCAGCGCTTAATATTTCTCCTCTTGCCGGCGTCACTATGTGCTCTGAGAAACTCCTCCTGAAACACATCCGCCAAGACGGTCAAGATGAAAATCATTTAGTTATATCCATGGGCCAAATCAGGGCTGGATATCAATTCCCCCTCTATGACCATGCTAATCCCCTTCTTCTTCAGCTATTGATGCGCATAAACAAACATCCCGCTCAACTTTCTGGTAATTCTATTCGTATACTTTATGAATGGGTTGCCCGCAGTAATGGCTATACACTCTATCCTAATATTGCCAGGAATCCATCCTTTGTCAACAAGGAACTATATACCGTTGAGAATTTCATTGATCAATACCAGGTGAAGCCTAGCCTTAGAGCCGGCGAGCCTTGGTTGTACCGCTTTGAGTCAAGAAGAGGTACAGACAATAACAAGAAATTCCTAAGGGACGTTGATAGGAAAACTTCTACCGCTGAACAACCCTCACTCCGCCATAAATCTGAAAATCATTAGGGTGACATTCCTTGCCTGGTTGAAGGTCCTTGGCTCAAAGGTTTTGAGGATGAAGAGAAGACTATCCCCCGTGAGGCTTTTCTTTCTGAGCATTCTGCTCTAGCCAAGCATGATTTCTGGTCTGTCCGCTGGGATGAGGAGAACCAGTATCTCAAAGAAAATGGCGAATTTGTTACTGCTGAAAAAGGACGATGGGTTAAGAAGCCCGAGTTTTGCAAACCGCCCTCTAAAAAAGGAAAAGGCACCAAGAGGAAAGGAAAAGATGGAGACGTTGTTGAGGTAACAAACACTTTGCTATTATCTTTGAAATATATGTATATATATTTGCCTCTGTTTGTTAACTAAACAGACGGCGATAATTTTTCCTTTTTCAGTCGGCGCCCAAAAAGCCCAAAGCAGATAAACCTCTCAGCGCCATAGAGCGTGTCAAAGCTACCCTTGGTACTCTTCCTGGGATGCCTACTGCTGGATCGAAGAAAGATGGCAACTCCAAGTCCGCTTCTACTATTAAGAAGAATAACAATTCTTCCAAAAGAAAAGACAGCGGGTCTTCCCAGAAAAAAGATAATGAATCTTCCAAGAAGAAGGACAGCGAATCTTCCAAGAACAGCGAAAAGCTACCAAAGGTCAAAAAGTCAGTTGCTTCCAAGAAAAATAGCCAATCCAGCAACTTGAACGTCGTCAACGATCCTGCTTCTGAGGACCAGTCTGTGAAACCTGTTGATGAACATCATGTTGACAAGGTGTATGAAGAAACTCCTACAACTCCACCAATTACTACTTCAGACACTGCCACCACAGGACAAGGTACCGCTGAAATGAATGTGGATACTACTGGCGAGCATACTGTCCATATACAATCCCCTGTCCAGTCAAATAATCAAACTGAACAAATTTCTGCCTCAGCTGTTAACAATGCAGTCTCTGCTCTTCTTCAACTGCTTTCTCTGAATGCGCTGCCCCGAACTTCTGCTGACATTAGTTCCACGGATGCTCAATTGGTGCCCAACAAGTTAGCGGATTCCTTTGCTGCTTTGTTATCTCAAGACCAAGGAGGTTCTAATACCCTCTATCTAGAATCAATGAGCAAACTGAGTGAACCTGGGTTGGCGCTGAGATCTGTTGAACTTACTACTGTTGTCTCCCAGTTAACTCCTTATGAACAATTCTGTAGCGCCGTCATGGTACATTACTGCCTCAGTCTTACCCTTTAACTTTTCCGTTGAAAACTTCGTTTCTAGCTATAACTGTTTCTCTTATTCTTCAGGATTTTCAGCGCAATCTTGGTGGTATCACGTTGAATGCTCAATTGCAACAAGAACGCGACAACCTTCGCCAGGATAAAGCCAAACTAGAGCAGAATCTAGAGAAGAGTAAAGCTCTAGTGGAAAAGGAGAAGAAGGAAGCTGATCGACTTCGGTACTACTACAATAAGGAGAAAAAAGAACACAAAGAACTTCAAGGTTAGCCGCTTTCTTCTGTTTTCCCTAAGTATTTTATGTTCCGCTGTTTCTTGTTTCCCAACCTTTAGTCCCTGTCTATTATAAGGTCGCCAGCAACATGACGACGGTCAATCGAGGCAGGTTAAGATTGAAATGGATAAGCTGCTTAGCGCTAATGCTAACCAGCGTAACATGTTACTCGATTTTGACCGAGATGTTAGGCGGTACCGCCGAGAGTTACGCCATGTCACTGACCTTAACATAAATCTTGACCATCTTCTCAAAGTGTCTGAAGCGGATGTTGCGTGGGCAAAGAGTGAACTTGACAACGCCTCCCGCATGGCTGAATTGGAACGTAAAGCCAAAGAAAAAGCTATTGTAGACCATATGAAGATAACCACCCAACTAAAGGATAAGGAAGCAACCATTTCACGCTTATCTTCCACGCTAGTTTGCCGTACTGCTGAAAGGGATACCGCCCGAGATGAGATTCGACGCCATAAGGATTTTGCCCAAATTCACGGAGATCGTGCTAGGCAGCTAAGTGAAGAGAATAATATCCTTAGACTCAAAATCAAGCAAGTCGTTGGTCCTTGTTCTGATCAAGAGGTTTTTAATAAATTGGATGAAATAAATATTGCCAAAAAGGGTATTCATGAGTATGTTAACAGTCTAGAAGGTAGCTCCTTAGGGTCTCATTTTCCCACAGAATTCTTAATTTGTTGTTGCCTCAGCGCTAATATTATGTTTTCTTTTATTTTCAGAGAAGCACAAAAAGTTGGAGTCTCAGCTGGAAGAGCAAACCACCATATTGAAAGAACATAAAGGGTGTACCGCCAGAATTACTGAGTTGGAAGGGCAAGTGAAAGATCACAAGACATGTGGCAGTAAATTGCATGCGCTAGAGACTGATCATTTACAGTGTACTGGTAAGATCACCAACTTGGAGAATGAAGTGAAAGCTCTCCAAGAGTACAAAAAGAAGTTTGAAGCTGAATCTTCTAAGTCTGCCAAACTTCAGCATATGCAAGACGCCCTTAAGTCTGAGCTGAGTCTCGCCAAGAAGTCTGCTCAAACCCAAGAGGAGCAAAATGCTGCTGATGTGAGAATGGCCGGTTGTTTTGCTATCCAGATGTACTTGGTTGTATTTTGTCCATCTCATGGTATAGAGATTCCAGAAGACTACGCTCCTGGCCGCCTTCCTGCTGAAGAGACTACTCCTACTGCTGCTGGGAATGAGTGTAACCCCCAAGACACCATTCATGTAAACATCGGGTCAGATTCTGGAGAAGAAGATGAAAGTGATGAAGAAGACGCCGAGGGTGATGAAGATTTGCAACCAAAAGGTGGAGATTCTCATCAAGATGCCGGCAAAGGTGCCAATGCGGATGATGGCCATGATGTGCCCAAGAATCAAGACCAAGACACCGACCAATCTACCCAGGAGAAAGGCGTCATAACCGCTGAAAGGGAGGAGGCAGTGATCCCTCCAAACCACAAACCTTAAAGGATGGTTCATCCTCTAGTTCTCCAGTGTAGTCTATATAGATTTCTTATTTTAGCTTGTGTTCCTTTGCTTATGTTGGAGTGCTTTTATGCCTCCCACTTTTTTGTTATCAAACCTTTGATGAATATATGTTTTTGATTAAGCATCTGAATTTTTCTATTCTTTTGTTTTCACCGGTATAACCGAATCCATTTTATTTTAATGATGAGCTGACATCATTCTTTCTTAGCCACATCACACCCATTTTCGCTATACATTGTTACTTGTGCCCGTCGGCGATCTATTATAAGTGGTAGGTTTGCCAAGAGGGTGGTTAGTGCCTCCTGGAGTCTTATATTTTTCTGCCAGCACTTACAGATCAACAAGTAACGCGTCAGGAGTTATAGCACCAGTTAGCCAGATTTACTATTAGTCAGACATCTAAAATGTTTCGTTATGCCCCGGCGTATGACTTTCATGGCAATCTTGCCTCACCATACGGCTATTGAGCCTTGTAAATTTTTATTTGGCAATTTTGCCTCAGCTTATGGCTATTGAGCCTTGTAAGTTTTTCTTTGGCAATTTTGCCTCAGCGTATGGCTATTGAGCCTTGTAAATTTTTTCTTGGCAATGCTGCCTCAGTATATTTGTCGTTATATGCAAATAATTTAGATGACACAATAATTTGTTAACGGGGTTCGGCGCATAAAGCAAACCTACATCCCCGGATCTTATTTGCTGCAAATTACAAAAGCTAATAAGACTTCTTGGGTATTATGCCCGCCCAAGACTTCGGATTTTTACATGTAACCTTATGGATAGAATCTCTTAATAAACTTGGCATTCCATGGATGCTCAAGTTCTTTTCCATGCTCATCTACTAACACATAAGCTCCACTACCCGCTACACGCTTGATAACATAAGGGCCTTCCCAAGTAGGTTCCAGCTTCTTACATCCTTTCTTCTTCTGATACAGCGGTACCTCCCTTAATACAAGGTCACCAGGCTGATAGTCTCTTGGCACTACACGCTTATTATACTCCCTGGCTAGACGGCGATGGTAATTTTCCATATGAGTCAAAGCAATGAGCCGCTGTTCTTCCAAGTCGTCTAGTTTTGCCAAGATTAAGTCTGTATTGAGATTCTTCTCCCAAGCTTCGTGTTTTGTCGTTGGCAACATAACTTCTGATGGAAGTACCGCTTCTGCACCAAATGTGAATAAAAAGGGGGATGCTCCAGTCGCCTCTCGAATTGTAGTTCTGTAAGACCATAAGACATTGTGAAGATGCTCACACCATGCCTTCTTGTGTCCCTCAACTCTCTTTTTTAGCCCCATTCCTATTGTTTTATTGGTGGCCTCCGCCAGCCCGTTGCTTTGAGGATATATAGGAGTGGATTTTCCCAGTTTAACGCCGTATGTCGCCAGCAGGTTTTCAATATTCTCGTCGACCAATTCCTTCCCATTGTCAGTGCAAATTTCCGCCGGAACACCAAAACGACAGAATATATTTTCCCATATGAATGTAAAAACTTCTTTTCCTGTTCTTTGTCTAATTGCCTTAGCTTCACACCATTTAGTAAAATAATCTGTTGCCACAATGATATATTTTCGCTGTCCCGATCCTGGTGTTAGCGGTCCAATGATGTCAATCCCCCATTTGGCAAAGGGCCAAGGGCTTAATACTGAATTCAGTGATACCGCTGGTGCCTTTATCTTATTTGCATACAGCTGATATTTCCTACACCGCTTAGCATATTCAGCGGAATCACCATTCATCCAAGGCCAGTAATAGCCTTGCATTTTCACTTTTAGAGCCAGCGCCCTTTGCCCGCTGTGGTTTCCGCAATCTCCTTCATGAATTTCTTTTAGCAGCTTCTTTCCTTCCTCCCTTGATACACATCGTAACAACGGCCCAGCAAATGATCTTCTATATAATATACCTTCTCTTAACTCATAATTTCTTGATCTACTTATAACCTTATGCGCTAGCAGTTTGTTTCCAGGAGTGGTGAGATGCTCTAAGTAATATCTGATAGGAGTTCTCCAGACTGTTTCCGCTGATTCTTCAATGTCTACCGCCAAAACTTCCTGTTGCTTTCTTTTCTTCTATTGACGACATCTTCAACCTTTCAATTGCTATTGCCGGTACTTCTGGATCCGCCATCATAGAAGAGGTAAATGCCAGCGCATCGGCATGTCTGTTGTCATTTCTGCATGTGTCTAAATTCGATGCCGGTAATCTTGTTAGCGTATTCTCTTGCCAATTGTAAGTACTGTTTTAGTGAGCTATCATGCGCTTCATATCTTCCTAGGATCTGTCGAATGACCAATTGGGAATCACTAGTTAGGCGGATGTTGCTGATGTCCATCTCGATTATGAGTCTCATAGCGTGTATTACCGCTTCGTATTCTGCTTCATTGTTTGTAGCTGGGAACTCTAATCTGAATGAGTGAACTATCCTTGAACCCTTTGGCGAGATAAAGACTATGCCAATTCCTTTGCCCTCTTTGTTAGCTGAGCCATCAACGTATACTTCCCACTGATTTGGATCTCTTTTCAATAAGTCTGGAACTCCTTCATCTGGATCTTCCTTCTCCATGAATGGGATGTCTTCAGTTTCTTCTTCTTCTTCTTCTATTGGAAAGTCTGCCAGGAAGTCAGCGATAACCTATGACCTTTGAGCTGTCCTGATTTCATATTTCACGTCGTACTGATCTATCTGAGCATTCCATTTTGCAATACGCCCTGCTCTTTGAGAACTATGAAGAATGGTTTCAATGGGAGTTTTGGTGAGTACCGTTATGGGGTGAGCATGAAAATATGGACGAAGTCTCCTGGTGGCGAAAACCAGAGCTAGTATTAATTGCTCTATCTTAGTATAATTTTTCTCGGCGGGTTGTAGAGTTCGACTAATATAGTAGATTGGTGTCTCTCCTCCTTTTGTCCGTACTAAAACTGCACTAACCGCTGATGATGTGGCCGCCAAGTAAACTCTCAACTCTTCTCCTTGTTCCGGCGACTGAATAGCTGGTAAGGTGGATAAGTACTTCTTTATCCCCTGAAAAGCAACTTCATGATAACTTGTCCAATTGAACTTCTCTCATTTCTTTAGCATTTGGAAGAATAACTTGCATTTATCAGAGAACCGAGATATAAATCTGTTAAGAGACGCCAGTATGCCATTTAAGCACATAACATCTTTCAGGGTTACCGGCGAGGGCATTTCCAAAATAGCTTTGACTTTGGCTTGGTCTGCCTCTACTCCCTTTTTTGTGACAACATAGCCCAAAAACTTTCCAGATGTGACGCCGAATACGCACTTTGCTGGGTTGATCTTCAACTTGGTTACTCTCATGTGATCAAAGATTTCTTTCAAGTCTTGCACGTGATTCTTCTTTTTCTTGCTCTTGACCAACATATCATCAACGTATACCTCCATAGTTTTACCTATCCATTTCTCAAACATATCCTGAGCCATCTTTTGATATGTAGCACCAGCATTCTTGAGACCAAACGGCATTCTTGTGTAGCAGAATAAACCTTTAGTAGAGAAAAAAGATGTGTGCCGCTGATCTTCTTCTGCCAGCGGTATCTGATTATACCCAGAATAGCCGTCCATAAAAGATAGTAATTCATGCCCAGAAGTGGCATCGACAGTCTGATCTATGCTTGGTAAAGGAAAGTTATTCTTGGGACACGCCCTATTCAAGTCGCTGAAGTCGATGCAAATTCTTACCCCTTTATTCTTCTTAGGAACCACCACCATATTAGCTATCCACTCCGGATATTGAACTGGTCTAATGATTCCTGACGCCCTCATCTTGTCAATCTCTGCTTCCACCGCCTCCTTGTACGCTGGTGCCAACTTCCTTGGACGCTGCTTGAATGGTCTGATTCTTGGATCTATATCCAACTTATGGCATGCAGTTTCTGGATCAATACCAGGCATCTCATTCATGCCCCAAGCAAAAACATCCACATATTCTTTTAGTAAAGCTTCTAACTGCCGAGATTCTTCTTCATTCAATAAGGTACCAATTTTTACTATCTTAGGAGCATCTTCTTCACCTATGTTGATCTCCCTTGTAGGTTCTACCGCTGTGAAATGCAAATCTGGCTCACCCATAGGCGAAGGTTCCTTTAATTGCTATAAAGGTGCCGCTGAAGGACTTGCTGTTGAGTTGCCCTCCTTCACAGAAAGAATGTATTTGTTGGGATCAGCGACTAGTGCGGTTATTTCTTTAGTCTTGATTGCTTCTTTGGTCTGCTTCTTTTTCTCATTCATCCTGGCCTTTCGAGTTTCACGCATCTTAACGTCTACTTCATTGCATGCCTTTGCTGTAGATGAGTCGCCAATGTACTCAGCTACCCCTTCTGGAGTTGGAAATCGCAACCGCTGATGATAGGTCGAAGGTACTCCCTTGATGCTGTGTAACCATGGTCTGCCAAGGATTGCTGCATATGGCGAATCTACATCCACAACGCAGAAAGTAGTATCCATGATCAAGGTCTTGCATGTAACAACCTTCATCTTCACTTCTCCTTTAGGCTTGGACGCTATCCCATTAAATCCATAGATGCTGTATGAAGAAGGAATTAATGACTCTACCGGTTCTTCTTTAGAATCCATGGCCTGGTACGCTGAATTGAAGAGAATATCAACAGAACTTCCTGGATCTACTAGCACTCTTGGAACCTTGAATTTTCCTATTTGGATAGTCAGAACCAATGGATTCAAGTGATTTCTTGCCTCAGGTGATAATTCTACCGCTGAAAAACTGACTGGCTTTTTCATCCATTCTAACAGTGGGCTGTTCTTGACGGCGACACTGAAAATCTCTTTACCATCACTGCCCCTCTTATGAATCCTTGACATTACATTATTATGGAATTCATCTCTACTGATTGTTGAATGCACAATAGAGAAACAATTCAACTCTTTCAGATCACGCTGAACTTCAACTTCAAAAACTTCAGGCTTTGGCTGTACAACCTGGATTGGCTGAACCTCCAATGGTGGCGCTGGAGGTAACTCTAAGAAATCTCGGAATCTTCCCATACGGATGAATCTATGCACTTCTCTCTGAACTCCTGTGCAGTTTTCAGTTGTGTGGCCATGGAATTGATGGTATTGGCAGTATTGGCTGGTGTTGGAAATATGATTCATGGGATTTCCTCTATTAAAAGGATAGCGGATTTCATTCCTTGATGCTGAACTCTCTATCTGTCCCCATGCATCAGTATATGTGACACGTAGTTTTGGTAGTGTGGCGTCTTGGAAATCTGGGTACCCTGGCTTTCTGTCACCGAATCTTCGATTGTCGTTGTTGAATCTTCTATCGCCATTACCTTGTCGCCGATTGTCATATCCTCCTCTATTATCGCCATAACCCCTTCTATCATTGTTGGCGTATCTGCCTCTATTGTCGTATCCTCCTCTGTTATCTTGATCATCTCTTCCTGCATAAGTATCTCTTTTTCCTTGATTCCACTGCTGAGTGCTGTTCTGCTGAAACTGATGTCGTTCCTGTGGCTGCTGATGTGGGACGACTGCCGCTGAGGGTGCTGCTGCTGTTGCTTCCAATTTTTTGTGCTCCTTTATAATCCATTCTTTTCTTGCTTCTTCTTGTTCTTCTGGCGACAAATTATTGATAGAATGAGCATGCTTTGCCCTTTCTTTCTTCTGGCGTTCTTCTTCTTCTTGCATTTCTTCATATATCAACCATTCATTTTGTCTAGCTCTCAATTCTCCTATATCTGCTACTGGAGTCCAATATAAAGATTGGAACATCTTATCCGTTGTTTCCATTGAGCTAATAAATGCTCGCATCTTTTCTTTGTCAGATACCGTCGACCCCACTTCACTACAAAGCTTTCTCCACCTCATAATATAACTTCTACACGTTTCCAAGGGTCTTTTCTTATTGTTAAACAACTTTTCTGCCCCAGGGCGCACTCTCTTGTTTTGAATATAATTTGCAATGAATTTCTCTTCCAGCTGTGTGTATTTCGCAATTGACTTCTCTCTCAGACCGCCGAACCAAGCCAAGGCTTCATCCTTGAGAGCAGCGGCGAACGACATGCACATTATTGGATCTGAGCCGGTCCATGCCGTTAAATCTCTCCTGTAGCATTGCAAGTGTAGGGTTGGATCTCCTGTACCGTCGAAGATTGATGTAAAAGTTGGCATACTAAATTTCCTGGATATACGCCCATACGTAATTTCATCTACAAATGGTGTCTTTTTTGCCTCTAAGATTGCCTTCTTTAATTTATCATCTTTTGGCTGACCTGCGGCTTCTTCTATCTTTTTCTCCATACGGCGTAACCTCTTTGTGACGTATTCTTGTATATCATCCAATTTGCCCGAGTCGGCGTAACTTTCCTCGCTATGATTAGATTTCCCGGTCCTCTTACTTCCTTCTTTCTTTTTCACTGTAGATGCTGCCACCTCTGGCCTTGTAGATCTGCTCTTTTGAGCTTTGTGCACTGTATGAGTTGAGCGACTTTTGCTTCGACTTTCCATTAACTGCCTATGCTGCTCTGCCAATTGTAAATTGCTCTGAAGGATAATGTCCATCTGTCTTTGCATCTGCAACTGCATCTGAGCTTGATTTATGGTGCTTTGTTCAAAATACTTCTTTAGCATTTCTTCGGTAGCACTAGTGGATTTTCCTTCTGACACTGTTATTAGCGCCGTTCTTGATGTTCCAACAGCTACCACCATTCTACTGCTACCTCCTACCTCTTTTGAAGTGTTGCCAGCTGCTCTTGGGGGTAACCCATTAGTGTTGAGATTGCCACCTACTACCCTTGATAATCCTTCAACTGCATGAGACGTCTCGCCGGGAATCGCTGTTTCTTTTATGGTGCCGTCATCCACTGCTTTTCCTTTACTTTGCGCTGGAACTTCTTCTTCTTCATCTTCTTCTGGTATCCCATCCAAGTGTGTTATGTCTTGTATCAGAACAGAATCCATAGTCGCTGTCTGTTGTTGAGGTACTGCTGCCTGCATTGCTGCTGTTTGCTGTTGTTCTGGTGCCGGCGTTATTGGTTGTTGTTGCTGAATCACCGGCTGTGGCGTTGTTGGCTGTTGACTTGTATTGCCGCTCAAGAAAAAATCATGTGCAAAACCTAGCGGTGGTACCGCTGAACTTCTCAAGTTATGTCGATTAGGAAGGGGTACAGACTGAGCGGGTATGGGAAATTTTGGAGCTTTACTTGTTGACGCCGTACTTCCTTTCCGCTTAGTCGCCATTTGGTATCCTGTGTAGAAAACAACAAAAGCACTTCCTGACAGTATTAAGCTAGCTTGACTGTTAGCAAATGCCAAATTCGTTAGTGGAGGTGGTTGAGTAGTTTCTGATAAAGTAGGAAACAAACAAAATAGCTCAGAACTACAGCAGCGACATTTGCAGAGTATGACCTAATCTTGTCGGCAGTTGAAAGAAAAACCCTAAATTTGAAAACTCATGGAAATCCTAAAAACACCCAAGTTTGATAACCATATACATATCAAAGATCAAAATCTGTACGGCGTTGAAATTTTGCTAATGACTTTTCACAACACTTTAATCCAAAAATCACACCATGACATGTAAAATAAGAGACATCTGCCAAGAATCATATTCAACATGGTAATCTATCATCATCCTAGACTCCTAATGACGTATATGGACTTATCAAACAAATAAGAGTTTTATAACATCTAAACAGGAAACCCTTATTACATGTTCAAGCATAACAGAGAAAGAAAAAGGTT
>JAJJMA010181186.1:0-13431 GCA_023529015.1 Papaver nudicaule
CTAAAACTGACAACTAGCTTGACATACCAACGCTAGTGGGTTTGACCGGACAATGCCCTAACAATTGTTGGCATCAAGGATATGTATCGAGAATTGCACTTAATTTCGACTCGCTTTTTCGATATCCTTCAGGCTGTCTTCCATTAGTGCCCATCTTTCCAGATATTCGATTAAGACAATTCACTGTTGTACGACATTTTCTCGGGTCCTATTATGTGCTTCGCGACCTTTCTTCTGTCATCCTGCTCCTTTTCTCGTATCCTGAAACGTGTCTCGATGACTTTATCCCCTACAAACCTTGTTGCCAAGTTAAAAATCTTCGATCATGAGCAAAATAACACTAAAAACATTGGTTTTTGAGCTACTACAAAAACAAGGAAACTTGTAAACGAATAGTGTACTTTGAACACCAACTCTGGCAATCATAGTGGGGATGAATCTGAGGAAGAATTATCTTTAATTACTCATCATTTTAAAGATCTTCTAAATAACAGAAATAACTGGTTCATTAAGAAAACCCCACCATCAGCTCTTAAGCCTCATGATAAAGTCCCTCATAAATAAGGGAATAAAAGGAGAGATAATGATGATGATATGCCACAACGCAATAAATGCAAAGGATTTGGCCACTTGGCTGAAGAATGGCCCAATCTGAGGAAATATACTGGAGGCAAGGCCTTTACTTCTAAACTTGATGATTCTTCTAATGTTTACAACTCAGATGATGAAGAATGTGAAGTTGTGGTTATTGCAGAGTGTGTCAGTTCTGATAATGCGGGTGACTCCAAATCAGAACTGGAAGCATGTTCCTTTCCCATGGACACAACTCCAGGTGACACATCTGGCAAAGAGAAAATCATTCCAATTAAGCACAAACAACGTCATATTAGATGTAACTTTTGTGCTAGAAAAGGACATGATTATAAGCAATGTCATGTATACAAACGAAAGGTTAAGTATGCTGACAAACTATAGAGAAAAGCTGCTAGACTCATGAATGTTATTTGAATCGTTTGGGCTCGTGAGTTTTATGGTCAGATCTGGACGATCTCAAAAATCAATATCAAGATCTGTATAACCTGAGCTTGGATCACAAGTGATCAGTCCTGACGCAAGACAAATTCTTGGTAAATCCTTTGGATGGATTGTGGCAACAATCAAGTTAAGAATAACGTACTTCTTGTGTTTGCTTTAAATATATAATCAGAGAATATAATGCGGAAAGTAAAGCACACAAGACACCAGAGATTTTTTTAACGAGGAAACTAAAGCCTGTAGAAAAACCACGGGATCTCGCCCAGATTGAACACCGCACAGTACAGACTATCTACAAACACTAGCCTACTATAAGACTTCGGTCTGGGATGTAGCAGAGACCAATTATATCCGTCCAAGCGAACATGCTACTGTCGCACTCCTTACGTCTCTAGATCCCCCATAGATCGTCGCACAATTGATTCCCCTAGCTGACATCCTTTACACGCCTAGGAGTTGCTTTAACCGCTGTTAAAGGCTTTTGTCAATAATTTCGGGATTGCAACCTAAATTATCAACTGCATGTTTGAACTGTCCTCTATCAGTTTGACATACACAAAGTGAATACCTTCGGATTTCTCCAGGTCATACGAAAATCTACTTACAAGCGGGGGCTGACAAGAAAACCGAGTAAATTATGCCCAACTTGTCTCTACCTCAGTTGTACGAAGAATCACTTAAGAAACTTATACAACTGGAGCTAACTAGGTCTTACAACCCCGAGTGCAGCCGTGCGTTGCTTCCTTTCAACCTTGTACGTAACGTATCAGTTCTTGAATGGACTTATTGCATAAGAGAAGGACCGTAGAATACACAAGAACGTGATCAGGTTACCAAGGTTACAGGTTAATCCGATTTCAACCACTAAGGTCTCGATCTCCTACCTGTGCTTCCCAACTCTCAAGAAAAGTCTTTATAGTGGTAGGTAAATCCCACAGAGGAACTGCTACCTAATATAGGATGACTATACCACAACAAGCATTCACCTAAGTGAAAAGAGTTTACGATCAATTCCACAGAGAAATTTCACGTATGCTTGATGCTTGTGGTTTTCGTTCTAGAACCCTCTATTTATAGCACTCAATAAGATAGGTTGCTTAGGAATAAATCAACTAGTCACTTGTTTCACAAGTTTAGCAAACCCTAACTTGCAAACCAAGTAAACCAAATTTATCTCAATTGAATTCATTAAACATTTATCTGCCAAGTGGTTTATTAGCTCTTAACCACTTCAAGATAGAAATTCAACAGACCGGAGATAATCTTTATCTTATTGACACATTGAGAAATCGTTCGATGGACCACATAAGATTTTTTCGTGATAACCAAGTGCAACTAAGACATAAAGGAGTCAGAGTTTAACCCGCGTGAAATTCGAGAAGAATATACACGTGGACGGTTCGGGAACCACCCTTCTAATTACGACCTAATACATCGAATATGTGGTTCACATACATATACGTGTACAAATTGATGTTTTGGAACTCAGGAGTGAAATCCAGAGTTATTGTTCACAAACCGGTTCGGGAACTGTTGTTACTCAGAATTAGGGTTTAACTGGATCCGCTGGAAGTTCTGGGCTGGGCCAGTACTTAGACGTGTTATTACGCCCTCAACTATAATCAACCGGACTCTTGCTCAAGAGTACTCCTTTAGATTCACCCATATACTACAAGTGATTTGCAAGCAAACCATTGCTATGGAAAGATGGTATCGAATCTATCTCATGCATTCTTGTAACCTTAGTATTCGTGGGAACAAACACTAACTTAACATATGGTTATGTAGACAAGAACATAATCTCAATCGCTATTAGTATCTCTACTAAAGTAGCCGACTATTTCGAAAGATAAAACAAGTAGAAAAAAGAATTTCCATAAAATTCATAACTCCTACTAACCTTTTGTCATGAAGAATAGTTGATTTCTTCTTTGTCTTCACAGTCTTCGTCTTCAAGGTCTCTAGTACTTTGTCTATATCCCAATTCCAAAATCTAAACTCGAGTAGGCTAAATCAAGATTGTGTTTTGACACCTAAAACTGACAACCAACTTGACATACCAACGTAAGTGGGTTTGACCGGACAGGGCCTTAACAAGGGCAACACAAGGAGTTGAGAAATTCAAAAGAGTCAGGACTAAGAATGGCAAACTTAGTTCAGAAAAATATTCAGCATCACACAATGAGCATAAACATGCTTATTCCCTCTCGCACTAATTGCAAGAAGGATTGACATCTCATTCATTGCCCCTTGGAATGGGTTGTCACTGTGTTGTTGGGCAAAGATCTGGTCTTAGAGTCTTTTTCATTTTCGTTTGTATTTGTTTAAAGTAATTGATAACCCTCCATTAAAACCTTTTTATATGTCACTGGACAAAAGTATCATGTTGAGCCAAATTCAATAGATCTTATGACCTTCTCACTTTAATGGTCAAAAATTGTCTACACATAAGGTATAAATTTCTGTTGGGTGACTCTCAAAATGGGACACATCAATGAAATAACATTGAAATACATGTATTAATGAATTTCCACTATGATGAATCGGTTCACGAACCATTCTGCTTTTTCCGTACGATATTAAGGTAAATCCATATCGTATCCTGTAGTTATGAGAGTCCTTATCTCTTCGAAATTCTTGGAAGAACTGTTTATAAAGGAATTACGAGTCTTCTCTTATTTCATTTTAAACTCTTTAACATGGTAAAACCCCTTGCTATCACCTTCCCATGCAAGGATCCTAAGTCAACTGACAAGGATACCATGAAGCCAGATGATCTTTTGAAAGCAGACAACAAAAAAGGAAAGAAACTCTGGTTCAAGAGAAAGAAGAAGAAGTCTTAATCTGGCAAGGAAGAACACCCTTTTTCAGAAGAATCAAAGGATTGCATCTATTCTCAAAGAATGCAGAGAAACAAAAAGATAAGTGAGATCTCTTGGAGAAGTATTTCTAAAAATTCTGGCTCATCAACAAGCTCTTGTGAAGCAATAAGAAGAGCTTATGAAAGAAGTCCATACGGCATCTGTAAGTGAGCCTAAGGGATTTGCCTATGAATGAAGATCAAGATATTGGTGAGATCTTCAGCGACCCTCTCTCGCCTATCCTCTTATGTCTAGCAGAAGATATCCTCAGCTGCGCGATTTCAGGCTTATTTACTCAAGGGAATGTTCATCACATATATTCTCCTAGAGGTGCAGTATCTCCTTCTCATATACTTTACACCGACGACATAATGGTCTTTTGCAGAGGTACCAAAAAGGATGTATCCAAAGTCATGAAGATGTTTCTGGATTATGGTGACTGCTCGGGTCAGCGCATTAGCTTGGCTAAATGCACCATGTATGCTAGTAAGCATATCACTTACAGGGCGACGGAACTTGCGGCGTATTATGGTATTCCTCTGGGCTCTTTGCCTTTTAGATACCTAGGGGTGCCAATCTTTAAAGGGAAGCCAAGAAAAAGAGTCTTTCGTCTAATTATGGACAGAATCAAACTGAAATTTGCGACATGGAAGGGTAAATCACTCTCTATGATGGGAAGAGTAGAGCTTGTAAAAACTGTGATTACTAGTACTGTTCTCTACAGTTTCCATATCTATGAATGGCCTAAATCTTGCATCCGTCTCCTGGAAAGATGGATACGCAACTTCATATGGTCCGGAGATATTTCAACGACTAAGCACACCACTGTTGCTTGGAGCAAACTCTGTCTGCCTTACGAAGAAGGAGGGCTAAATATCAAACCTCTCAGGTATGTGAATAAGGCTGCACTAATGAAAATGACTTGGGAGATTATGACAAAGAATTTTTATTGGTCTGACTTCATTAAAGTGAGATTTATGAAGTGTTCATACTACAAGAGGTCCTCCATATGGCCTGTAATTCGTAATCAGTGGTCAATCATTAAAGCAAATGCTTTCTGGTTGATTGGAGATGGTTCCAAGGTTTATTTTTGGAATGACAATTGGTGTGTTAGCTTAGGCTCGTCTATTGGTGAAGACCTAAATCTCGACACCACTAACATGCAGAACATGGTTGACGAGTTCATTGAAGATGGCAGATGGGTTTTCCTATCATACATGCCTGAACTAGACAGCTCTGTCTAGCAGGCGATTAATGCAACCTTCTTTGCACCTCATGAACACGACAAACTTGTTTGGACTGAGAGTAGTGGTGGCAGCGTTAACATGAGGTCTGCTTTCGACTCCTGCAGACCTAGAGCACCTATTAACGTTGATTTCAGGGACCTATGGTCAATTAAAACTCCTCCTCGTCGTGCCGCAACTGTCTGGAAGCTGTTACATGGTAGAATTGCCACAGACGACAAACTCAGATTCACTGCAACCTCATCAGCAAGCTGTTGTAACCTCTGCGCGACTCCTTGCTATTTAGAAACTCAGTACCATCTGTTCTTCAGGTGTTCCTTCGCGTCAGCATTATGGAACTGGGTTTCTCAAGTATTTCTGCACCAACTAAACTTGAACTCAGTTACTGAGTTATTCTCATCGGTCAGGGCCTTTAACGGATGTTCTCAGGTAAAGAATTTGCTTTGGGTAGCGATTACTAATTGTATTTGGTTGGTTTGGGATTGCATGAATAAGGTATGATTTGAGCATGTATTTATCCCATCACAAGTTGCAATCAAAAGGCTAACTACGCTCATCTGTGAGTCAGGTAGAAATATTAAGGGGTTCTCTTTTAGCACCCCTACAGACTTGCAGATTTTGAATATGTTTAAGCTGGAAAGACGCACTCCTAGAGTTCCTCGTATTTTTGAGGTTAAATGGAAACCCCCTAATTTTGGATGGATCAAGGCCAATGCTGATGGCTGTTCTTTTGGCAATCCTGGCCAGGCAGGTTGCGGTGTGGTGTTTCGTGACCATAATAGCCTAGTCTGTGGTTGCTTATCTCAATCTATCGGTTACGATTCCTCCACATTAGCAGAATATTGGGCTGGTATATACACATTCAGAATTGCGCAGTCACGAGGCTTTCAAAGGCTATGGTTTGAATGTGATTCAAAGGCCACTTTTGCTGCGATTGAAAACCCAAGATTAATACCTTGGAAGCTAACAGTACATTGGTTTAACTGTATGAGGTTCTTGTCTACTATCCAGTTTAGATATACCCATATATTTCACTAGGGTAATGTTGTGGCTGATCTGCTAGCCAAACATGGAGCTTTTGTGGAGTCTAGATGGTGGCAAGAGCCTCCAAATTTTGTGAGATATAAGCTAGGCATAGATAGATCGAGTCTGCCTGTCTACAGATTCAGATGATTGTAATTTTTTTCTTTTTTACATTTATTTTTTTCCCTTTATTTGCTTTCTTTTTATTTTTCCCTCTGTCTTGTTGAGGTCAGGGCTAGCCCCCCTCTTTTCTTTTTTTTTTCTTGATTTTAATAAAATTACTTCCCAGTGTGTCAATGCCATGGGAAGTTTCTTTAAAAAATAGATATTGGTGAGATCAATGACTTCGTCATGTCTTCTTTCAAATAAAATAGTTGGTTCCTTGTGAGAACTTGTTCTTACTTTTGCTTAAGGAATATAAACTATTTCTAAAAGTAGTTTGCCTTTTCATGCTTTTTAGAGTTTTTCAGCATGTACTACTTTATTAGTATTCATTAATAAAAAGTTCTTTTTATATTTAATTATTAATGATGCTTCCAATACTTGATTTGTCTACCTCAATCTTATGTATTGCATACATGAATTTATTCGTTGCTCTTGTGATGATTTAAAGTTGTGTCAAGTTACAAAAGTTAAGTTTTCTCTCACGATTAAAAAACTTTTGATTATATGATTTCTAGGGTTTCCATAAACTCGGAAATTATATACTCTTTTTTCGAATGATTGGCTAAGAAAAAGAGAATATTAACAAAGAAACTGGATACATTAAATTGTTTGTCCAGTTATGCTTTGTTCATGTTTTTACTTGTAGAGGCATATATTGTTGTTCTTTATTTAATAACACCACATGGAGGAGAGTTCTTAAAGGAGCTTTGAAAAGACGAGGGTACCGAGTACACCACCAATCTTTTATTTTATTCCACCTATAAGTCAAACCTTGAACGGTTCCTGTACTTAAGAACTCAAGATCTCCTTCAAATCTGATTGATTCACACAAGGGAGTCAATATAAGAATCTGAAAGGCTATGTCAACAACCAAGTACGTTACTTTAATTATAAATGATAAATCAAATATAATGCGGAAATAAAGTAAAGTACACACAAGATTTTGTTAACGAGGAAACTACAAACTCGTAGAAAAACCTCGGGACCTCGTCCAGTTTAAATACTCTTAAGAATTAAGCCGCCAACACACCTATTCTCATATTTCGGACTAGCTGGTGTAGACAATATGACCCTAATACGACTATTAGTCACAAAGATTTCCCCTCAGTATTCCTACGCCTCCAACTACAACACGGTGGTCACGCACATGTACTCCCTTACGCAAACGAACGTCCTTTACTGTCTTACGCAAGAGTTGCCTCACAGCCCGTCGCGAGGACTATCGCTACCCGACCTCCAATCGGACGATTACAATCTTATGGACAATACTAAATAACATCAGGTCAAATCGCTAGATAATATCCTTGGTAACTAACAGATATTTCACCGAAGTCGTTTTACACCAAGAGCGAGGATATTAAGTTTACTTAGGCAATAAACTCCTCGAGATATCGAAAAAAGGTTTCAAAACCAAAACTCCCGAAAGAGCAACCCTGTCGTCCCGGTTGGAATCAAGCAGATACCTGTAGCAAGTACAATATGATATGACTGTGAAGAACAATGTACCTGCAAAGAACAAATCTAATAACATCAATCTTGATTCCACTCAATATATATAGTTTAGGCACACAAAGCGAAAGCGGCTTGCTGACAAATCCAGGTTAATAGATAAAGAGTATGTTCTAATCACAACGATCTTGAGTGGCCTTATTACATAAGATAAGGACCATAGAATAAACAAGATCACAAGGATTGATAGACGTGATAGAACATATCACAAGTACAATACAAAGAAGACTAGTAAACATAAACTAGTTTCCCGTAAGAGGTACTTCTAGGCTTATCGATCCCTAGAGAAGACTTCCTCGCAATTCTAGACCGAGAGCAAAAGCTCAAAGGTAACTGAAAAGAAAAGCGGCAGACACAAGCTATAGATCCGAAAAAAAGCTTGGTAGAGGGATAAAGCTTTCAGGAGAGATACCACTCATATTTATATTGACTAAGTCTTAGCTTTGAGATGAGGCTAACTTAATTTCGGAAATCATTTAAAGCACATTTCCTCTTTAGTTCCGAAATTCCTCACTTAGACTCATAGCATTTAATGAGATCTAATACTCTAGCATTTTTCCATTAAAGAAAAATATAATAAATAAATGAAAATATATTTTCAATAAATGTTTGGCCATGAACAATCAAAGCAAATAATACTCATAAGGTATATTTGAATATTTCATTGATTCGAAATATGATGCTTACCAAATATGCTCCCTGCGAAAGAGCTCATTTCAAAAATGTGTCCTTTAGTTTCGAAAATATCCTTAAGGTATTATTACTTACAAATGTCGTCATCATCTTTAACAATGTCGACATCACTTCCTGGGATTTGCTGGACGGGCCAGAACGATCCTAGGTGGAAGTGGGATCTGGTCCAACGTGGTTCAACATTTCGCATACACGTATCCTTTCAGACGTGGACAAGCCTTGCGTCTTAAGCTTAAGTGAACACGTAGGTTCAACGAACATTCCGAATCATACAAAAAGATATACCATTAAAGTACAATGCATGATTCATCGAGCAATAGCAAAATGTTGAATCTCCTGAATTCTTGATTCCAATACAGATGATCACGTTAATGATATCCAAAAATTCAAATCAAAACATCAAATGGATAATCAAATGAATATTTGATTAAGTAGTATATTCATATGATGATTTAGTCACGTACAGTATTGATCAGAAATCATGTGTCTACTAACTAGAGCGACCAACCATATTTCTGACTATGACTCAAACAAACTTAGTTGTACATTGAAGATGAACTAATTCAAACTTCAAACTGAGAATATCAAACTCATTAATTCGTTGAAGCACAAATCAAAATGATAGAGTTTGAACTTTGAAAATACGCATTCTGAGATAACCAAATTAAGGTTTCGAAACCTACAATATGTTTGGCAGAAACCAAGTTAAGGTTTCGGATCCTAAAGTCCATATATGACCAGAACCTAATTTAGGTTCCCAAATCAAGTTTTCATATAGCGAAACCAAAGTAAGGCTTCGTACTCTAGATTATGTTTAACAAAACTGCTGATACTAATTTTCCCATATCATATTACAATTAAAAGAGGGTATAAAATGATTATCCTGTCGTTGGTGGCCTTTGTTCTGGTATAACCTGGGATAAGTTCAAGGAGTTGAACGCGATTATCGTTGGTTGGTCAGAACTTAGTGTGCTACCGACTAGAGTTATTAGATCATCGTGATGGGATCAAACTGAACTAATCAAGAACTAAATACAACTAAACTATAAATCAACAAAACAAAGTAACGAGGTCTAGCAACTGAGTGCCTACGTCCCCGGATGAAATGTATAATATTATTAGGTTACGCAAATGAGTACTGTTTTTCTCTGAGTTACAATCTATCAGGTCACTGCAATCTGTTATGGATAGAGGCCCTTGGAATCCTGAAGGTATTTTTACACCACTGAGTATTCTCTTAACCAAGCTATCCTTTACAAGAATGTTCGACCCCCATTGTTGCTGATAAGAGGGGGTATTTATAGTGTTCTTCGAAAGAATATCTTTTGCTATCTTTGGTTTCTTCCATCCTGTGATGCGCTATGCTGTGTCAGGAGTCTGTATTCAACCGTCTCTCCATCCAATCTCTTTCTTCCACCTTGCCCTCGAATGTTATATTCTGCTACTTTAGGATGCTTCGTTATTCTGATGCTCCTGGGGTTGATCATAAATCTTCGGTAATCGCCTTGGCATCAAATCCTGGTTTTTCTTACTTCTTCGGGGTGGATCCTTGTTGTATTATCGCGTTGTTGGCTCCTTATTGGTCTAGGTTTCTTGTTCTACCGTTGATTTGGCCTATCCTTGTTCGACATGTGGTTTTTGTAGCGTTGTTTCATGGCATTAAATGCGCATTTAATGCGGTGTGACTGCTGTCTTGTGTGCCTGCATGTGCCTATTATCATAGGTTGCTGATCCTTCGATCTCTACCCTAGGTTTTTATCATATTGTGATAAGATAAAGTGCCCCAAGGTACGTTTCATCCTTCGTGTCTCACAATGTTTTGTTATAGGGTTCTTGGAGATGACGCCACGTGTTAATCCAAAATTATGTATTAACAGTTTGCCCCTTTTCTTTCAGTTATTGGTGTGGGCAATTATGGAAGAAAACCACCGCCTGTGCCGCCATTTTGAAATAGTGGTGGTCCCTTCTTTCACGCCTTTTCGAGGTCTTGTATGAGAGTTTGTGTTTTTTGGGATTCTATAAATAGTGGGCTTGAGGCATGATCTTCAACTTCATCTCCTTTATTCAGTGTTTTTTCTCTTGTTGGTCTCATTATCATAACTGATTCTTGGTTCTTTATTTCTCTCTTTCTTTGTTTCATTTTGCTTCAAGTTTTTGATGAGACGAAAGTCGTTGAGTTCTAAGTACAAATTGTCATCCAAAAGATCGAAAGATGTTGCCATGGATGCATTTGTACCTTCTTTTTCACAATCCCTTCCTCGCCTCTCCGGGTTTTCTGGTGGTGTCGATAAATATTTTTCCACAGTTGGTGATAGTTTTGTTCCTGCAAGTGAAAATACATGATTCAACTATGAACTAGAGCGTCTGCGTCCTTCTGAAGGTGACATCTATCGTTATTGGAGCGTTGCCAAGATAAAGAAGTATTTCGACTTAACTCATTTTGACATTTCTTTCTTCGACGGCGTCTTGACTGTGGATATGATCAAGAACTTCCCTTATGATGAGAACACCATGCTCATGACTGTTAAGGCATTGTCCGGTCAAACCCACTAGCGATGGTATGTCAAGCTAGTTGTCAGTTTTAGGTGTCAAAACTCAATTCTTGATTTAGCCTACTAGAGTTTAGATTTCGGAATTGGGATATAGACAAAGTAGTAGAGACCTTGAAGATGAAGACTATGAAGACAAAGAAGACATAAATTATTCTTCATCGACAAAAGGTTAGTAGGAGTTATGACTTTATGGAAATTCTTCTATTCTACTTTCTCTATTCTTTCGAAATATAGTCGACTACTTTAGTAGTGATAATAGCGATTGAGATCGTATTCTTTTCTAACGTGACCTTGTGTCATGACCAGTGTTTTCTCCCACAAATATTGTGAGTACAAGAATGAATGAGACATATTCGGTGCAATGTGTCCATTACAATGGTTTGCTTACAAATCGTTAGTTGGATATGGATGAATCTAAAGGAGTACTCTTGAGCAAAGAGTCCATGGATTACAGCTGAGGGCGTACACACGTCTAGGTTCTGGCTCAACCCAGTACTTCCAGCGGAATCCAGATTTGACGAAATCTGACGAGCGCACGGTTCACGAACCTGTTTGCGTACCAGAAACTCGGATTTCTCCTGAGTTCCAAGGTGACTATTTATTTCGCGAACCAGTACGCGAACTTAATAATGGTCATCTTGCTGGTGTCGGATTTAGTGGATATTCTTTTAGAATTTCACTTGAGTCAAACTCTGAACTCCTTTATCTCTTAGGTGGACTTGTATATCACATAAATATCTTTTGTGGTCCATCTAACGATCCTCAATGGGTCAATAAGATAAGATTATCTCTGGTCTGTTGGATTCTATCTTGAAGTGTTTTTGAGCTAACAAAACACTTGGTAGATAATGATAAAAAGAATTCCAATTGAGATTAATCTCTATTACTTGGTTGTCAAGTTTAAGGTTTCCTTAACTTGTGGGACAAGTAATTGATTGCTTTATTCCAAAGCAACCTATCTTATTGAGTGCTATAAATAGAGGTGTCTATGGACAAATACCACAAGCATCAAGCACACGTGAAGGTCCTTAGGGAAGGTAGCGTAAACTCTTTTCACTTCGGTGAATGCTTGTTGTGGTATAGTCATCCTCTATAGGTTGCAACTCCTCTGGGAACTCCCTACGACTATAAAAGACTTCTCTTGAGAGTTGGGAAGCACAGGTAGGAGATTGATACCATATTTGGTTGAAATCGGATTAACCTGTAACCTTGGTAACCTGATCACGTTCTTATCTATTCTAAAGTACGTCTCTTCTGCTATACGGCTATTCAAGAACTGATACGTTACACACAAGGTTGAAAAGTAGCAACGCACGGCTGCACTCGGTGTTGTAAGACCTAGTTAGCTCCAGTTATACAAGTTTCTTAAGTGATTCTTCGTGTATAACTGAGGTAGAGACAGATTGGGCATAGCTTACTCGGTTTGCTTGTCAGCCCTGATTTGTGAAGTAGATTTCCGTATGACCTGGATTTAACAATCCGAAAGAAGTCATCTTGTGTGTGGTAAACTGATAGAGGACAGTTAAACCATACGTTAACAATTAGGTTGCAAAGCCAGTATTGCTGACACAAGCCTTTGACATCGGTCAAAGAAACTCCTAGGCCTATAAAGGACGTCAGCTGGGGAAATCAAGTGCGTGACGATCTGTGGGGGATCTAGAGACTAAGGTGTGCGACAGTAGCCAATTCACTTGGAGGGCTTGAGTTGGTCTCTGCTACATCCCAGACCGAAGTCTTATAGTAGGCTAGTGTTTGTAATCAGTTTGTACTGGGCGGTGTTCAATCTGGATGAGGTCTCGAGGTTTTTCTGCAAGGCAGTTTCCTCGTTAAAAAAAATCTCTGGTGTCTTGTGTGCTTTTACTTTCCGCATTATATCTCTGATTATATAATTAAAGCACCAAGTAGTACGTTATCCAATAACTGTAGAGTTTAACTCCAAAGTCCCAACTTTGTCGAGTTGATCCCCAAGATCACAATTCTAGTTATTAGAGTTTGGATATTGATTTTTGAGATCGTGCAAACTTAAACCATTAGACTCACGAGCCAAAACGAAAAGTTGGTAGTATATCGGTACCCCTCTTTTTTCAGTTGGTATCAGAGCAGCTGAACACATTAAAGACGTAATTGTCTGTGTTTATCTAGGCTTGTGAGTTATTGCGTACATAAAAAATTGGTTTATCTCTACCGCCAATTTAGTATACCAGAAGTTACAACGCTATATTCAGAATTTGTTGGGTTCTGCTAAGCTTGTAAATTTGCTCGAGGTATATCGTAATGAAATCATACTGTTAGGGCATTGTCCGGTCAAACCCACTAGCGTTGGTATGTCAAGCTAGTTGTCAGTTTTAG
>JAJJMA010181193.1:0-14806 GCA_023529015.1 Papaver nudicaule
ACATGCCCTCACCAACGAATCTGAAGGACGTCCAGAAGTTGAGTGTAAGGTTAGCAGCATTGGAAAGATTCATAGATCGTTCATTAGACAAGTGTAAAGACTTTTTCTCCACGCTAAAAAAGGATTGTCGATTCGCAGGGATGGTGGATTGCCAACAAGCCTTTGAAAAAATCCAGGAACACCTAGCAACTCTCCCAACATTACAAAAACCAAAAAAGGAAGAAATATTAACATTATACCTAGCACCAACGAGCAGTGCAGTCAGTGTCGTCTTGGTACAAAGGAACAAGAAGGACGAAGTACCCATTTACTAAATCAGCAAGACCTTAGCCCCAGCAGAGATGAATTACACAAAGGTTGAGCAGATCATATTAGCCCTCGTTTTTGCAACCCAGAAATTATAAACCTACTTCAATGCACATGTGGTTAGGGTACTGACGAAGGCGCCCATCAGACAATTTCTCCAAAACACGGATAGAGTGGGAAGAATAGAAAAATGGAATGCACAGGTAACACAGTTCAAAATCTTATTCGAATCAAGAACGACAGAAAAGTTACAGGACATAGCGAATTTCCTGACGGATTTACCTCTCGCAGACGAGGCTGAGGTAGACGATATAGCGGTGGGATGAAGAAGACAAAGAAGACCCGGAGAATCTACTAGAGCCCGTAATTCACGAAGATGAGAAGTGTTCGTGGATGGCTCGTCCAACAAAGAAGGTGTAGGAATAGGGATCGTAATCACCACACTTACTGAAGAAAAGATTTTGCATGCATTCAGACTAGAATTTCAAGAGTACACGAACAACGTCGTTGAATACAAAGTAGTAATTCACGCACTACGACTAGTGCTTAAATACCAAACCCTAGACCTTTGTCTAGCATCTTACCTAAAGTTGGCACAAGAACTGATGGCGAAGATCAAAAGCGTCACCTACAGGCACGTATCCAGGAAAGACAATAGACACGCAAATGCTTTGGTGTTTATATCGTCCATGCTTCGGGACCCGAATGTCACAGCAATTAGGATTGGACATGTGTATCAACCTTCAGTAGAAACCGAAATAACCCCAGAAGAGGCATTAGATGTGGAAGGAGTATCCAGCCAACCAATTACAGAAGGTAACGAACTAGAAGACGATTGGAGAGTACCCCTCCACCAGTTCTTAAGTAATGAAACATTACCCGAAGATCCCAAGTACGCCAAAAAGATTATGTCCAGAGCAATGAGGTAGCATCTTCGGGAAGGAATCCCTTACAAAGCAACATTCATAGGACCATTGCTCAGATGTATCACCAAGGAGGAATGATTGCACATTCTGAAGGATATCCACCATGGAGCTGCAGGAAGCCACATCGGGATGAGATCTCTAGCTCAAAAGGCACGACTCCAAGGAATGAACAGAGATGCATTATAAATGGCACAAAGATGTGTCGCGTGTCAACAATTTGCAAAAATTCAGAGCACCGTCAATAGAGTTAATCTTAAGCGCTTGGCCATTTACGAAATTGGGAGTCGACATAGTAGGAACGCTTGTACCAGGGTCGGGCAATATAAGGTTTTTGATAGCAACAAGTAATTACTTCACCAAGTGGGTGGAGGCGGCGCCCCTTGCCTACATCAGAGACCAAGACGTGTTCAAGTTCCTTTTCGAACATATAATTTTCAGATTCGGGATCCCAGCAGCAATCGTATCTGACAATGGAGCTTAGCTAAGTGGAAAGAACATCGACATGTTATTCGACGCCTACAAAATCCATAAGATCAAGTCCACACCAACCTACCCCCAAAGCAACGGTCAAGCAGAATCCACCAACAAACCATTGCACTGATCTTAAAAAACAAATTGGACAATTACAAAAGGAAATGGTGTGAACAGCTCCACAATGTCCTGTGGGCATACCGAACCACACGAAAGGAAGCCACCGGAGAAACACCGTTCATGCTTACATACGGAACCGAAGCTGTCATCCCCACCGAAGTCATTATCCCGACAACAAAGAACGAAGCATGGGAAAAGAATTTAACCACAAATCTAATTTATGAAAAGCTTGACGACTTGGAGGAACGAAGGGAAGTAGTACTCCAAAGGATGGAAAATTACCAACGAAGAATTGCAAGAGAATACAATAAACAAAAGTCATCCTTCGTAATTTCACAGTGGGAGAATTTGTGATGACGCAAATACCGCCATACCAAAAGAATAAGTAACGGAGAAAGCTAGCACCAATATGGGAATGACCATATATTATCGAAGATCTCGTCGGAAAGGGCTCATACTAGCTAAAGAACATGCAAGGGAACACACTGCAACACCCATGGAATGCAATCAATCTGAAAAAATACTACCCCTAGGGGGAGGGAGATTGTGAGTCCTCATGTGAAAGTCCTTGTTTATCTTTTAACCTAAAGCGATGGAAGACGTATCCTCGTGTATCAATGAATTTTTTTTGGAAAGCTACAAGTCTCGATACAGTTACAATAAGCGCAACAGAACAATTACCAACCCATTTAAGAGCAACAGAACAATTGCCTGACTGGAGCATACCTGCTGATAACAGGTCATCTCTAGGATCCTCGTGCACGACACGAGGCAGGAATTAAGAATACCAATGATAGAGATAATCACATGTCGTATACTGCAGAAAAACCTATTCCCCGGACTAATGCATTAAACCCCCTCTGGCCCAGGGTGGTGGACAGGTAGTGCTTAGTCCAAGAAGGTTGCAATACCTGAAACAGTAAAATTAAAAGATTTGCATTCCAGAAAAAAGAGTTACACACGATTACATACGCCTAACAGGGGCATGACAAAAAAAAAAAAGTTACACACGGTTACATATGCCTAACACACCATCATTTGTCAGCTAACTCTCATTTAAAACTAAGGCATATCCATCCTCGGGAAAGCGATACTAGGGAAGTGAGCTTCGGCCTAAGCAAAAGCCTCGTTAACAGATAAGGCATCCGAGCGTGCATAGGAACGACTCAATCCTTCAACCTGGAGAGTCACGGCCCGAGCCACCATAGCGTCAAAATCACGAAGTTGGTCCTTCAAAAGAGTGTTCTCGGCAACAACAGCCTCCTCCCGAGCTATGGATTATTCGGACAAACGTATATATTCCCCTACCAGGAGAGTAACCGCATCAATCTCTTCCTGAAGCTCCGCTACTCGATCATTCGAAGATAGTCACCCGAGTATCTGAGGACGAGCTAGGACCTTTCTTACAAAATCCAGACCAAACCACGGGCTTCACGTTAATAAAGGGAAGAGGGAATACATCAACAACCGACCCTCCAGACACCTTCACAAAATGACCTTCGGCAAGAGGAAGTACGAATTCGGTAACCGACTTCACATCCTTCTGCGTCTCAATGGCAGAAGAAAATTCAGGATACTGGCTATCTTGAAGATCAACATCATCAACAATATCCACAAAGATAGGACTTTGGGAAGCAGGAACCACAGGGGCAGGCAAATCATCTTGATCACCAGATTCAACATCGCTATGATGCCCAGAAGATACATCCTCAGAGTTCTCCTCAGCCTTTGCACTCACTCTCGAAGCAAACGACTCTTCGGGATCACCAACCCCAACAACAGCCTCGGGCGCGTAACAATCTCCCGAGACCCACTCCCAGCATTCCCCTTAGACTTTTTCTTCAAAGGACGCTTCTTTGACGTTGTCAAACAAAAGTAAGTATCCATCAAAACCATGGGCAAGGGGGAGGGACTAACTACGTGAACAAAGATACTAGTTTACCCATACCTTTGACGAAACAACAGTCCCAACCAGTTTTTTGTTAGCAGTAACCGTAGTCTCGTCATCAACTTTTCTCTTTCGTGTACGAACACCTTCACTAACACTAGACGAAGGGGCGACAACTCTCAAAGACTGAAAACCGAAGTATAAGATAACACAGAGAATAAATAAGCTAATAAGAACGAAGATACATACCCGAGAAGGAGTTGGGTTGAAACGCCAGGGAACGAAGTTAAGATAACGTGGGGGAAGATCTTTCATTAAGCGAGGAACAATAATACCAGGTTGAGACCGAGATTTCCTCAGCAACCCAGGGACCAATAATCTGGAGAGGAGTACGCATCCAACGATGGTCACGAGCCAAACGAAGTTTCCGATTCTCAGAAAAGGGAAGTCCAACAGCCCCAGGGATAACTGATAAGTCAGGATCACCACAATCTTCCAAAAGAAAATGAGTCTTGTCACGAACTTGTTTAGTTGTAGGAGCAAACCGATGCAGACCCACATACCAAGTATCGCGTTTGTAATCGCACAGAATCTCTCCAGGTCAAGTTAAAATTCCGAGGAGTATAATCTTTTTGACGAACGTGCACTAAAGAAAAAGGATCGTAACAATTCATACGAGTACGCCCACCACCACGAAGTCAGCGTTCATACTGGAAGACGAAGAAAATTCCCAGTATACTGCTGGATACCACGAGGCTGCTGACACAACGAAGGATTGTCCCGGCCAGAAAGCGTATCACCCGGATCATAAAGAGGAAGCACGAGACCCGCAGCTAGTTGTGTTAGAGCATTGCTCGGTCGAACCCACTGATATTGCTATCTCAAGTCAGTTGTCAAGTTTATGAGACAAAAACACAATCCTTGATAAGTTTACTCTACAACCTCGGACTAGGATAGTTTTAGGTAATCGAGACGAAGACTGCTAAAGACGAAGACCAGAGCTTACTACTTGATAAATTATAAAGTCCTCGCTAAAGGTTAGAAAGGTTTTTCCTTTCTGTATTGTAGTTACCATTTCTATCATATCAATAGCCTATAATATTGTTTATATTATCCGAAGGTATTCTAGGATTTTTCGTCTTTGCATTTGTCACATCCGTGATATTATGTATATGTAGAGTATGTTGGATTGTCTCTTGAAATGAACTCAACGGTGAACGCGTACATGAACACGTACATGTGTTGGTTATGGCATTCCCGAGAACGAGCAAAGTCTGTATGAAGGCGTTCATGGACACGTACATACGAGTTCACAGATTCTCCTGAATTCTCCTGAACTCCAATTGACTGCTCTATGAAGCGTTCATGAACGCGTACATA
Organism: Papaver nudicaule; assembly: GCA_023529015.1. Classification (NCBI taxonomy): domain Eukaryota; kingdom Viridiplantae; phylum Streptophyta; class Magnoliopsida; order Ranunculales; family Papaveraceae; genus Papaver; species Papaver nudicaule. The sequence continues at coordinate 5,092 of JAJJMA010181193.1, forward strand.
TAAGCCATGAGAAAACTTCCAACTTTCATATCTTGAATTTTTTGGTCTAGGCATGATTAGTTCTCGGACTCGTCATTACTTGGCCCATGGAATTCAACTACGTAATCCAAGCGATGTTCAAACAAGTATTTGGACCAGAAGTCGCAAGCGATGTTCAAACATGATTTGGACCAGAAGTCGCAAACCTTCAAATCAAGGTTGAGTCTTCTTTAACTATTGGCCTAGTCCAAAGTTAATAGAAGATTGAGAACGGGTATTCAAGCTATGGATTTTCTTAGTTCCAGAACTTGCTTGAGCCCTACTCAAGGTTGATTAAACTTTAAGCAAAGCCTCCCTTGGTGATCACTATAAATAGATGACCTTCTGCAAGATACAATGTCAATCCTCTACACATCTGTGTATCCTTGCATAAAGGTTGGTCGTCATCTCGAAGTCCTTTTGGACTACGACTATTGAAAGACTTCACTTGAGGATCGTGAAGCACAGGTCGGAAGTTAAATTCTTGATCCTGTATCTTGGGTCGATTGAATATTTTCAATCTTATCACGACCAAGATTTGATAGAAACTTCGTAAGGTAGATCTTGAATCGTAAACACTGGAAGTTCCTTAACGTGTATTCACGAACTAGGTTTAATACTAAGTTCGTCAAACGTTAAGAGGTAAAGTTGTTTAGGCTCGATCAATAAGCCCTATTCAACATATCAGATTTCCATTAACCTTGACTTTAAGTCTAAAGGAAATCACAATTGTATTCTCGTTTAATTACTTGGATACTTTTAGGCGTCCTGTTAGAGGCAGGGTAGCGCTAGTCTTCACGAAGGGAAGTGGAGCAACTCCTAGGCCTGTAAAGGACGTCAGCTAGGGGAGTCAAGTACGTAGGTTTCTGCGGGAGCCAAGAGACGTAGGAGCACATTGGTAGCTGAGTTGCTTGTAGGGCGAATTCAGTCTCGATACATTCCAGTCCGAAGTCTGAGAGTGGGCTAGCGTCTGTATTCGGTTAATACTGAGGGTGTTCACATCTAGACGAGGTCCCGGGGTTTTTCTGCTAGGTTTGTAGTTTCCTCGTTAACAAAATTCTGGTGTCTTGCATTACTTTTCCCTTCTGTATTATATTGTCTCTGATCTATATAAAGTAATTGCAAGTTTGTTGATTCATAACCTTTGAGTGAATCCATCTCTATTGAGATCTACAAGAACCATGTTCTTGTTAGGGTTCGGTTCTCTGAACTATACTCGGGTTGTTGTTTGAATATTGATTTGTGAAATCGTTCAAACAACAGTAATCAACTAGGTTCACGAAAACTAAAAGGTGGTGGTGTATCTCGGTATCCCCTCCTTTTCAGTTGGTATCTGAGCCGGCAAACACCTTGTAAAAGACGTAAATGTCCATGTTTGACGCTTTCGTGAACTATGGACACATATTCTGCGAATGTACATGTTCCACCAGTCTTTGATGGCACAAATTACATATGGTGGAAGTCTGCTATGTGGTCGTTTCTACAATCTCGAGACTTTGACAGTTGGGTCTACGTGATTGATGGATACACACCACCTACTCTTACTGAAGGAGAAGGTGATGATGCTATCACTCGCAATAAGAAACCAAGCGGGTATGATGAAAACGACAGAGCCAAAGCAAAACTTGAAGTTGATGCGCTTAACGCCATCATTCACGCCATAACTCTCGATCTGCATCATCATGTGGAAACATGTGAATTTGCCAAAGATGCTTGGGATATTTTGAAAACAGTATACGAAGGTAATACTGCGGAGAAAGAAGCAAGACTTTAAAATCTCATGTCTGACTGAGAAAATTTAGCATGGAATTCAAGTATAGACGGTTCGCAAACGGTCTGATGAATACTTGCGGATATTTACGTGGCTTTAATAGAAACTCTTGAATCTCATAAACAGATGAACTAGATCTTCTTCCGAATATTCTAACGAATCTCAATAGTTTAATAATATTTTAGTTGTTCGCTCTTATGTTGAGACCATATATTTGACGTAGTTTTCCTCTACCAAACTACTTGGTGATAAACTCAAATTAGTTTCCATGTGTGATTAAACTGTGATAATTTGTGTGCAAGTTAAGTAACAGGTTCGTTTACACAGTCACGGATTAACTTGTAGGACAAAGAATCTATTGCTTTATTCCTAAGCAACCTATCTTATTGAATGTTATAAATAGAGGACTCTAGAATGAAAACCACAAGCATCAAGCAATCGTAAAATACTTATGTGGAATTCTACGAAAACTCTTTGCACTTCGGTGTAAGCTTGTTATGGAGTCTCATCCTCTATTATGTAGTAATTCTTTCGTGGGATTTAGCTAACAACTATAGAAGACTTCACTTGAGAGTTGTAAACCCGAGGTAGGCGATAAATTCTTTCGTGGTATTTATCAGAATAACCTACCTTGTCGGATTAAACTTGTTCTAGTCTATTCTACGGTCCTTATCTTATGCAATAAGGCCTTTCTTGAACAGTTAATCAACTACAAGGTTGATAGAAGAAACGTATGGCTGCACTCGGTGTTATAAGTCCTAGTTAGCTCCGACTGTGTAAGTATCGATTTACCCAACTCTTCTCAAAATTGAGGTAGAGACAAGTTATGCAATGTTTACTTGATTTACATGTCAGCCCTAACTTGTAACTCGATTATGGAGTTTACACACAGAAAAAACATACTATAGAAAATCCGCCTGAATAATTAAAGTATATGTAGATACAACTTGTTAATATGTGAAGTCTCCAATTACTCCAAACACATCCAACCTGCTCAGATGTTTTGTAATTATTCTTCTCAAGCACATATTAAGCATAGTTAATGAGTTGTAACTGTTACGTCACATTAATTACTTTTGATTCAACTTAAAAAATAAATAAAAAAAACTTATGCATTCATTAAAAACGGTTGTGGTTTATACATCTATTATAAAAAGAAAAGACAATCAATATACTAAAGTAAAAACATATTTAATTGTCAAAATATAGGTTAGTCGACAAATTTAATTAGATATTATTAATTTTCTTATCACATATATGATGTCTCATGTCATATCAATTTTATTTTTTAATTTTGGTTACCTAAAGTAAGCTTGTATTTTTTGTATTATGGTAATACTAAAGTTACTTATTTTCTCTTACGTTTATATTGACTTATAAGCAAGAAAAAAATTATGTTACCTAAAGTTACTTGTCTTTTCAACAGATAAAAAAAATTACATTTTCCATCTAATCCATTGTATTTCAAATATGTTTGACGCCATATTCATATCTGTTGAAAACTACCTGGAATAGTAAATTTGATGGATTTGGGGTTTGGCAAAGGAGAGTGAAGCACTATGGAACGCAAACATTGTGCGCTAAAGATTACTACTCTTGCATAAAAGCTTGCTTCAAGTTCATTTTCTCAGTTACTAAAAGGAAGAGCTAAAAATACTTGAATCTACAACTTAAACTAGATCTGAAAATTCATTTAGCAATGTTTTCATTTTAATTTCTAAAGATTATAATCCGAGATGTGAATCTCTTGCTTTTTAGATAAAATGGTGATTCTGAAGTGGATGATTGAACTAAAGAATCATCCCTAGAATTAGTTTTATTTTTATAGTACATCTAATCAAAGATTAACTATATCAATGAAGCACAACTTGGGGTGGTAACTTCATATAAGGGTTCTTACAACTTAGGATGTGGGATATTTAAAGTAAAAGTTATGTAGTGTTGTACTCAAGCAATGCTTGTTTGTCATTGGTGTTAAGTACACCGCACCAAGAGTGGTGAGTTCCATCGTCAAACTTCTTTCGTTGTTCACTTGGTTGATGGGATCCTACTCGGGAAAGAGACAATCAATTTCAAAACCGTACACGGGGTTCACAAATGTTCCTGGAGCAGCGATTTTGTTGTGGTGAGAGGCCCGTAGTGGATAGAAACACCGTTAATTTTGGGACCGGAAGGAGCACTCAAGCTACGTCAAGGAGAATGCAGTGGGTCATATAGTGGTGCTTGTTATGTGCTTGTGAGTTTCTAGATGAATGAACCAACATGGAAGATAAAACATTTAATCTAGTTGGATTATTATCAACAATCCATTGTATATCAAGTGAAATTGATTTAGGTGATCAATTACGCACATAATTCCCAATTCCAAGTTCATATGTAGGAGACAACTGATTTTTGACGCAGTTCAAGTTGGTATGATGCAAATGGAAAACCGAACAAATAATCATTACTTCCAAACAAAAAGAGATTGAATGGAACATTGTCAAATGATTGTTGGTGGAACATTGTGAAGATGGTGGCTACTATGGGATGGTTATAATGAAACAATAACTAGTTTTAGGTTTCCGTTAGAAAATATGTTTCTTACACTTAGTTAATATTTCAATTTCAGATTTTATTAAACTATTCATTATGATTTGTGTTTGTTGATGTATTTGGTACTTATATAAGTCATATATTTATTGAAAAATTAATACATAACAAAAAAAACAAATTTCACATTAACATCTTTAAGAAAGACCGTGAAAAACTAACTTAAAAACACATTTTATTATATGTTCAATGCTTTCATGATCGCAATATAGCTAATAACTTAACATCTCTAGTACCATCATCCTGACAAACCAATTCTAATTTACTTAGCCCAACTTCAATAGTTGTCCAACTTTATTTGATGGTTTCGATTATTTTCACGAGCTGCAACAACCGGAGAACTACATTAATGATTGATGCATTAACAAAGGTGAATGCATTGGTGGATATCACAGGTAACATACGACAAGAAATCACTCAATGGTGGACAAAGATAAACCGCAGAGACAAGAAAAATAACTAACTAAGATAAGCTAGTAGTAATGGAAACCTTCGTTTATATAGAAGTTGGGATCCCTTGCTTATAGGACAATGTAACATATTTATAGAGATCAAGACAACAATCTTCATGATCTCCTATAAATCCTCATATCCCACTAAGTTACATGTAACAACCATATATTCATAGATTATACACATGTCCATGTCGTCCTTCATTTATCGTGTCTGTTTTGGTTCAGACAAGGTAGATGGTACCCATTTTGGTGATAGTTACTAGTGTTAAATAAAGTATTGCTTGGTTGAACCCACTAAGCATTGGTGTATCAAGTTTTGATGTCAAAGCTAGGCCGCTTGAATACGCTTACTAAAGTCAGACTTCGTTAGGTTAGACTTGGGTTGTAAAAAATGGTTGATATGGTACAGAGACTCCTTGAAGATTTGAAGAATATTAAAGACATCATCATTCAAAAAGTTACTGCGTGTGTTTCGAATATAGGATTATAGTGAAAAATGTTCGATATACATTCCATGAAAATGGTTTCCTGCGAATCAAAGTTTGGAGAATATTCGAATCTTGTTTACGGATTAAGGATCAAATCAAAATAATTTTGGTTCGCATACTACTGAACATATTTGACTAACTGAGTTCCAATTGCACTTTTAGGTTCTCGCACCTGGACAACTTAGATGTTCCTGAACTCCAAAAGTGCATATGGGTCGCGAACTAGGACCGTCAGAATTCTCCTGAAGTCCAACAGTGGTTTGATTAGTTCATGGTTGTAGGCGTGGGATACTGAGGGAAAGATTTGTGATTGATGGGTTTGGATAATATTTTCCCGACCATCGTGAATGAAGTATGAGAGTAGGCGTGTGTGGTGGTTTAATTGAGTATTGAAAACTGGACTTGGTCCCGAGGTTTTTCTATTAGATTGTAGTTTCCTCGTTAGCAAAAGTTTGTATGTCCTTGTACTTTATTTTTGTGCATTATAACTGTGTTTATCCTTATAATTAAAGTATTTGCACTTGTACATGTCCTTTCGCGTTTCTCATATTGATTCCTTGTTGAATTGATCAACTCCGAAAACTACCCGATTTTAAGGTAAGTAGGTTAAAAAAATTTCTTCCAATTATGTGTTGGTCATCACTGATTCTCAACCAAAATTATCGATTTTCCACAAATTTCGAGAACATTCAACTTTTTCAAATCGCCAGAAATAGATATCTCATCCAGTATAATAAAGGAAATTGTCAAACATTTTCAGTGAATGATGGCTCGGAAAAAGACACTCTTATAATACCGCAAGTGCACGGTGCCCTAATTGCATGTGGAAAATGGCAAGTAGGGTTCGTTCACACAAGGAGCGTAAATATTACTTCTAGCTAATATTAAGAACTTTCTAACCAATATCAATTCAAAGTGGAAAGTTTCAGAAACTTAGACCATGAAAAAAGTAAACAAATCATATGAAAGCTAAGCTATTAAGGTGTCAAACAAGATGGAGAGATGGATAAGGCTTCAGAATCCATTGCAAACAAATATTAATTGTATTTTATCATAGGGGTCTCGATTTCACGAAACACATAGCTACTATTACACGAAACACATGCCATTTAAAAACTATAGATATGAATCATCAGCAAAAGTTGTTTATTTCCAACCTAAGGTAGAATTTGAAAAAGAGGGGATACCGAGATATACCACCAACTTTTAGTTTTATTGAACCTAGTTGATTTAGATTGTTTGATTGATCTCACAAATCAATATTCAAACAACAACCCGAGTATAGTTCAGAGAGCCGAACCCTAACAAAAATGAGTTCTTGTAGATTTCAATAGAGATGGATTCACTCAAGGATATGAATCAACAAACTTGCAATTACTTTAATATATAAATCAGAGATAATATAATGCGGAAGGGAAAAGTAATGCAAGACACCATAATTTTGTTAACGAGGAAACTGCAAACCAGCAGAAAAACACTGGGACCTCGTCCAGATGTGAACACCCTCATTATTAAGCGAACACTGACGCTAGCCTACTCTCAGACTTCGGACTGGAATGTATCGAGACTCAATTAACCCTACAAGCAATTCAGCTACCAATATGTCCTACGTCTCTTGGCTCCTGCAGAAACCACGTACTTGATTCCCCTAGCTGACGTCCTTTACATGCCTAGGAGTTGCTCCACTTCCCTTCGTGAAGACTAGCGGTACCCTGCCTCTAACAAGACGCCTAAAAGTACTTTGTTAAAAATAAGAATACAATTGTGATCTCTTTTAGACTTAAAGTCAAGGTTATTGGAATTCGGTTTTACTGAATAGGGCTTATTGATCTAGCCTAAACAGTTTTACCTCCTAATGTTTGACGAACTTAGTATAAAACCTAGTTCGTGAATTTGCGTTACGGAACTTCTGGGGCTTACGATACGAGATCTGCCGTACGAAGTTTCTATCAAATCTTGATCGTGATAAGATTGAAATAATTCAATCGACCCAAGATACAGGATCAGTAATTTTACTTCCGACCTGTGTTTCACGATCCTCAAGTGAAGTTTCTAAATATTCGTAATCAAAGAAAAGGACTTCGAGATGACGACCAACCTTTATGCAAGGATACACATATGTGTAGAGGATTGAAGTTGTATCTTGCATAAGGTCATCTATTTTTTGTGATCATCAAGGAAGTCTTTGCTTAAAGTTAAGAAACCTTTGAGTGAAGCTCAAGCAAGTTTCCAAACATAGAAAAATCTATAGGCTTGTATTGAGGTCCAACTCAATCTTCTTCTAACCCGTTGGCATAAACTAAAGGTTGTGAGAAGACTCGCCTTGATCAAAGAAGGATGGCAATGGCTAAACAAGTTTGGCCATGCTAAGGAGTCCATAAGTATACGAACTCAAAGAAAATTGTGGACATGAGTTCCATGGGCCATATCGTGAAAGTTACAAGAGTCTGTTCACAATAGGCAAGAACGTCAATACATGAACGCGTATGCTGTTGATAGTTTATTTCCATGGTTTATATGTATGCGAACTAGTTCGCGTACATAGAGAAAATTGAGTTCAGGAATCTTCTGAGTTTTCATATACGCTTACATGTTCACGTACATACAAAATGCTTAACCTCAATTAGAAAAGTTGAACGCGTGTGTTGTTCAGACATTCTAAGAAATAACTCAATATTCCACATTGTACTTGAGCATTGGTCATGTAATGACTTAAATGCTTAAGAGAACTAACCTTTATAATCCTTCGGATCACATAAACAAGATCATAGACTATTTTCATGATAAAATGGTAAATATGAAACTTGAAAGGAAAACCTTTCTAACCTTTAGTGAGGACGATATGTTTTATCAAGTATGTAAGCTCCAGTGTTTATCTTCAATGGTCTTCGTCTCGAATACCTAAATCTATCCTAGTCCGAGTAGCAGAGTAGACTTATCAAGGATTGTGTTTTTGTCATCTAAACTCGACAACAGACTTGAGATAGCAACATTAGTGGGTTCAACCGATCAATGCTATAACAATCTCCCCCTTTGTCAATTTTAGTGACAAAACCAATCTTACATATGGATTCAAAGTGTAAAATCTTTTAGCCCTAACCATAATGTACTTGATCTTCTTATAATCTTCAACGTCTTCAAATATGAGTGTTCCTGCAAGTGAAGATTCAAGGTAGAGATAACAAACTCAAAGTCACCACACATCTTGGTTATAGAAGGACATAGTCCAACAAGAGTTTGTTATGCAATTGAGTTGTATATAAAACTTGTAAGCATATTGCATCGATGCTTAAAGATACTACACAATATGATATGTTCCCCCCTTACTCAATACACTAATTTTTGCTTTGACATGACAAGCACATCGATTTTACTCCCCCTATGACAATGTCGTGGACAATTGTCTAAGTAGTTAGAAGATTTTACTCCCCCTTACTACAATATTTCTCCCCATTTTTGTCACAAAAATAGACAAAAGAAAAAGAAAAATAAGAATCATCATAAAATAGCATTAATCAATGTAGACAAAGGTAAACATACCTGAAACGAGAGATAAAAAGATGCAATTCTCTCGCAATTTCCACAGTCGGAACCCCAAAAACATATTAACATGAAGCACAAGTTCAAAAGAACTCTCCCCCATAATGTGTCATTCCCTAAAGAACAACACAACGACCTTCCCAAGCAAGGATATTAAATAAACTCTTGGGTTTAAAGCACAATTTTACAAGTAAAATTGCAATTATCTTTTTCTTCCCTAGCCAGTTATGGTCAAATATGAATTCAAGGTTTAATCTTCCCAATTCTCAGAGAGTTTCGGTCAACCATCGCCTTTAGAGAAAACATAAGGTTACCGCTTCCTAGTGGTTGTAAAACTAAGAATCAAAGGTACAATATTTTTTCCAGCGGAGTCCAACCTTGTATCCTACGAGGTTCCTCTTTATCAAAATCGTCCCCCCTTTAGACATAAGATTCAGAAGCATGGATTTTGATACTTCTTCATAAACTGCTTTACCCGAACGGGTAGTATGCTACAAAAGCAAGTTCACGATTTATGCAATACATTCATAAAGATAATCAATTAAGATCAAGTATTGCAATCATCGATTAAGATTTTAATTAAATAACCTCTATTAATTGATGAAAAGAAAAACATGGAAGTAGTACAAGCAATATCATGCTTAAATCAAAAGATGACTACTTCTAGCATAGTGATTACCAAAACCCTAAGGAAAAGACAAAAACTTTTTAATAAAAGGAGTTAACTATGCTAAGCAAAAATAATTAATTTAGACCTGATTTAAAGGTATATCTTCAAGCCTTTCGCGAACACCTTCTTCGAATGCCCAGCCAATGTTGAAGACCTTTTTGAAGGTTTCAGCATTATGTTG
>JAJJMA010181221.1:0-18859 GCA_023529015.1 Papaver nudicaule
AAATATATACAAAATACGTATAACATGATAACTGTCTTTCTGCATGGATGAACACTATTAACTACTTTAAAGCATCTACGAAATCACAAGATGATTATACTCACCAAGGAATACCGAAATATCACAAGATTCATCTCATATTCCTTCTGCAGACAACATTTCTAACAAGATATTGGTCTTTTTCGGTCTCCATTGCAAGTAAACAAACCATCTCTCGATCTATTTCACACTACCCATTTCCAAAGTTTCTACCATACAACACGATACCACTTTAATTCCCCGGATCTATGTACAAATATGTGGGCTGTCAATCATCGGACATTGTACATATTATTATATTTCCTAAGGAAACTCAGTTTAATTCATCAATAAACAATAGATAATTGGATAGAAATTAAATCTCACCCAATTCAACTAATATCGTTAAAGACACTAATAACGAACCAATTCTTGAAAGCAGAAAAAAACCTAAATTTCATTGACAAAGCAGAACAAAATCATAAAGAGGAGAGAGATTACTTGGATATAAAGTTCCCCTTAAGCCCTTACGGAACAGTGAACTGAGCTTTCTTGTGGCTAATGGCTTCAGCTTGGTGAGATTTTTTAAAATAAGCACTAAAGATGCAAAGATGTTTCAGCATGTTATGCATGTCATCCCTGCTGAACTCAGGAGCGGTACTGCTAATCCTGATGCTGCTGCAAAAGCCACTGTTATTTTGTTCTCTCTCCAGAAAGAGAGAGATTCTTCTCTCTACTCATTTTGTATAACAATTGTTATTACTCGTATATATGTAGAATGAGCCATCGACAGGTCAACTAACCAAAGGAAACATGAAGAAATGAAAAGTCCTACACCACATTAACTGTTTTCACACAAGAGAGATAGACACAATTTAAGCAAATTGAGGTAGTACCCAAAGGTTGTAAATGATTTACAAGAACAGCAGTTAAAAAGGATAACAATGTTCTAAAGATGTGGGCGCAACACTGCAATGATTTTCATACTACGAACAGATTAAAAGTAGAACATACAAATTAACAAAAGAAAAGCTGAACCCACTAAAGTCATACACAAGTGTGGGGGATGAGTCACGAGTCATGTATTATAACTCAAATTCAGAGATAGCTACCGAGTCAGGTTCATAGCCATGCACCCTCAGACGATATATGCATGTGTGCGAGGCTCCATGGTTAGAAGCAAAGTCAAACCTAACCATATTGATAATCCGCTTTTCTCCTGACTCCACGTTGAAGGTTTGAGCATTACTTCTGTCAAGATCATAAACAAACTCAGCCAACCTAAACATCTTCTTTTCACCCAACCTAGACACACCAGCACCACCACCAGTAATAGTCTCAACCTTCTGATACCAACCAGAAACCCGACAATCCTTTGGAGCACTCGATCTATCATAAGCTACACTCTTAGAAACATGTTCAACAGTCACAGCCTCTGGTATTATCCCCGTCCTAAGCATTATTACAATATACCCTTGAGATCCACGCAAAGGAAAGCATTTACCAGGCTCTCCAAAACTCGGTTCCAATACTCTCTGTGCATCTTGATCAACTCCATACTGCTTCTTAAACGGAAGCCAACCTGGACCTTTAGTAACCTGAAACCGTTCAGAATGATCAAGTACCATACCTCCCCCAGAAGCTAACGCGTAATCCACCATACCGAGCCCATCTGATGCATGTATCTCAATCTCCCTGTCAACAATTTCCTTCGCGAAACTTCTAATATCATCCAACCTCCATTCTTTATCACTCCCATCACCATTACTCTTCTTAACATCTTCCAAGAACCTATCAAGATCTTCTTTAGTCAAAATCCCATTACCCTTCAATTCCTCAAACGATTTCCCCAATTCGTCCGCCTTATCTCCCAATTTCTTCAATTCACTCTCATACTTAACACTTTTCTCATCAACTTTCTTTACAATTTCTCTTCTTAAACCACTAACTTCACTCTCAATCTTCCGATCCATGACTTCAACTTGAACTTGCATCATTTTCGTAGTCGTTTTCAAGAACGATTCTACCTCTGCGATTCGACCTTCGATTTCCGAAGAAACAATACCATTCGCACCAGATTTCGCAGATAAATTGTAAATCATTTTAGTAAACCCTAAAATTACTAAAAGGAGTAATAAATTCTTGATGGCAATACTCAATATTCTCTTCCATAAGGGTTTAGATACAATCTTTTTACGGCGAGGAAGAGGAGAGATTGTGGAATTCATCACCTGAGATTTCTTCACGTTTGTTGTTTCTCTGTCAAGTGAAATTTCTCCTCTAATCGTATGGCTTAGATCTCGTCCTCCTCCGACATTTGTGATTTTCTCAGAAACTACAACACCACCACCACCAGCACCACCGCCACCGCCATCTGCAACACTTTCGAAGTTGGATGATTTCTTCTCTGTAACTACAGTTCTTCTCATGGTTCTTGAAAATCTTGAAACCCTAGATTTTTTTTTTGGTTTGGGCGCGGAAATAAAGCATTTATGAATGTTTCGATTTTGAAATGATTCGTTTTAGTTTGCCCTAGGTGATTTTATCTACTTTTACTGGGCAGGAACACGTGTCTTATGCAAGCTTATTACTCAATATGAATGGTAAAAATGTAATAACAGCCGTTAAAATTGATTGAGGGGTAAAATTGATGTTGGTGGTGAACTCCTTTGCTGCTAGTGCTTATACTATTGAGGTGGCTGAAATTGTTGCGTCAATTTTTCTTCTTCGTGATTACAACACTTCAATTCTCTTTTTCTGATCCTTCTCGTAAGAGCTTCAGAAAGGTGTTGTGCTCTCTTGAATTTCACTTAGTTCTCTGATTTTTTTTTTTTTTTTTTGATTTATTCTGAGATTACACAACTCCAAAATCAGGTATTGGCTGGAGCTGAAGATACTCTGGTGTTGATTTCTTTTCAACCATCTTCCTCCTAGTGTATGTCTGCAATAGATTACCATCTTTGTGCTTATAGTTAACCATCATTGTTGGAAATTCATTGCACATAGATACAGTGAGGTTGATAAGTGCCTCTAGTTTCTGCATATATTCAGCCACAAGCTGTGCATATTGGGGGGATAAGAAATTAGTAAGTGAGTATTTCCCCTTGAAGATATCCTCAGCAATTTCGGTTGGTTTGTTGGAAGGCCCAAATCTCGGTTTACCAATGGATACCGAATCGAAAAGTCCAACCATTTGCCCAATCTTGTACCCGAACTCGTACCTGTGATTCGACATATTTGAGAACCTCTACCTTGCGCCTGTATTCAAACCCGGTCCAGTACCTCGAACCATACCCGACTCCACATCCTGAAGTAATTCTTTGCGCACCTCCTTCTCATATATTGTCACCCAAACAAAAGGGGATTATCAAAGTTTATTCTCTTCTTCAGTTTTAGGTCATAATATTATTTCTTATTGTCTTTTCCACATATCTCATGATGACCCGTATCTTTGTTTCGTGCAGGAGTTCTGTCAGATGCAACAACAAAAGCAATGTCAGCTCTCCTGTCAGGTAAGTTGTCAGAAACTAAATTCTCTCACCAGGTGTACATGCAATTGTTGAATTTGATATCTTCTTTGTAATAGTTGTCCATTGACGACCATGTTGAATCATATGTTCAACTAGCTGGGTTGAAACTTGTGGATAATTCACAGAGTCGCATTTGTGTTCTGTTTGCTTGAATCGTTCCCGCTCAAATTTTGAATGTTCTGCTGGTGTTGTTCTTTACCTTCCTCCATTTGAAGTTGCAGAAGATGAGGCTATTGAGGCATCCTTAATGCAATTGCCAGTATCTGCACTTGTAAAAGCATTCATGTTCACCCATTGTTGAGATCGAGCAGTACCCAATACTTGATTATCCCTAAAAGTTGCATCAGTGAGGATGTTGAATCTCCTCATTTTGTTTGTGATTATGTTGGATAGAAAATTGGGGTATTTTGATAGGAAAATTATTAAGTAAGGGTTTTGAATCATGTGACAATCTCTAACTAAATGACCCACACATCCGCATCCAAGACATGGCATGGGTAAGTTTTCATACACGAATTGAGTCCATGATTGAGACTTATTTACCTCAACAAAAGTTATAGGCCAAAAAGGAACTCTAATATCCATTTTGATCTTAGCTAGTGGTGTTTCGGTTGAGAGGTTTACATCAATGACTTCACCAGTATTCCAACGATATTTTAAATTGTTGATTCATGTGTGTATGCAAGTGGGAGATTCTGTAATTACAAACCAAAAATTGCATAATTCAGGCACTTATCTGAATATGAAAGAAAGTGATTCAAGTATTAAACCAGTACAATGTAGGACTCCATCGACCACTGCTTGGTTTGCAGTATCCTGTTTTTATCAATTTGGTATTGCATGTTGATTTTAAAAACCCTACTCCAATTGTAGATTCAATTCGCGTGACATTCATACGAGATCACTTATTCTTTACCAAATCTTTGAATGAAGAGAAAAGATGTTGGCTTCAACCACTTTAACCGCCATGCTGATATCCAGACAGTCTCATATGAGTGTTTTCATATTGTCTGTGATGTTAAAATTACTCAAATCTTGAATCATGTCGATACCTTTCCCTTTTCCCATTGTAGCTGTCTTTATTTGCTTATGGTTGGACTTAGGAAAGGTAAAATCTAGCGAGCACGAGCTGTTTTTTGGCTTTGCTTAGGGTGAAAAGTCATACTTTGATCACTAATTGTTGTTGTTTTTCTAAGGAAAATGAATGAGAAAAAGCGATGGTGGAGGAGTTGTGAATAGAAATATGAACTGATGGGGCGACAAAGATTAAGAAAGTTGTGTTCTTTTAGGTATTATTATTGGATTTGCCTCGGTTAGGCCATGACAACACAGATAGCCGTAAAAGGTTATTATGCATGTGAAAGAGATGGTAATTTTTTTTTGTGGTGGTTGTTGATATTGAGGTGGAGAGTGGACTTTTTTGGGTGGTTATTGGGTGGTTGCTTTGGTGAATCCGCGACCATATTTAAAAACTAAATTAGCACAACTAAAACACCTAAAGCTCATGCATTTGCATAAAAGCATTGGGGCAGGGTCTGGTTTCTTCAATGATTCCTCCCCAGAAGAGGCAGAAGCTCTAGCCGTTTTGAAAGCAGCAAAGTGCGCAAAAGAAAATTCAGTTACACCTTTTGGGATAGAAGGTGATTGTAGGAGAGTAATCGAATTTGTCCAGCATAAACCGGGTCTCCTGCAGTAGCAAAATCAACTGATTCTAAACCAAGCATTACTGATTCTCAGCCAATGCTCAGGATTTTTGGGTTTCAAATTTATTAAGATGAATTCTAATTAAGTCTCTGACAAACTAGCAAAAGAGGCACGTCTTTCTTCCTTGCATCATGACTGGAACACTTTGCCTCACTTTCTGGATTCTTACATTCTGAAAGATCTTAAGAGCATCTCTAACAGTGGGTAGAGATCTTATTTTTTATTGTCACCTAAGATCTAAGACCCAATATTATAAGACTCAACAGTGGGTCCTTGAGTTTAAGAGTGATGCCATGGACTGGAAAGGTGTTAGAGAAAGACTTAACTAGACTTTCGGGAAGACCTTTCATTTTATTTTATTTCCTTTAATAATTATTGTAAATTAAATTAAACGCTTAAGATTTTATCCTTATAATCTTAAAGGTTAAGACAACACTGTTGGAGATAGTTTTTTTTTTTTTGATAAAAGGAGGCATTTTATTGATTAAGTTGAGGGAATACATAACTTGTCCTCACTAACAAGATCAAGGATCCAAGGATAAAAACTACTGAATTGTTCAAAATTAGCAGCCTCTTCTCGACAATGTTTGGATATAGCATCCGCAACACCATTGCCGTCTCTTTTGAGATGAGAGACCAAACACGAATTGAAAGATTTAACTAAAAACTGAATATCTCTTATATGCCTCCTATTTTCCCATCTTACAAGGGGAAAGTTGGTGTTAATCGACTTCACCACCACTTCTGCATCTGTCTCCACTTGAATATCTCGCAGTTGTAGCTTTAGAGCCCATTGTAACGCCTCCTTAATCCCCATGCACAGTCCTTCCTCCGTATCTAATGTTCCTTCATGATAATATCCTTTTGCTGCATCTGCATTACCCGCATTATCAGTCCAATACCTAGTTTATTTGTGACTTGATCAAAAGAAGCATCAGAGTTTATCTTTATGACTCCTGAAGGAGGTGGAAACCAATGCACAACAGAAGGTTGTTGAAGCCCTAGACTAACTCTATTAGCCTCTTTTGAGTGCTGCAAGTTTTGTAGATATAGTTGAGCTCTTGTTGCAGAAAATCTAGGACTGAGTTTCTTCCCTTGATAAACATAATCGCATCTTTCTTTCCATAAGATCAAGCACCCCACCATTAATCGTGTAACCCATTGAGTTTCTTCATCAGAGACCGAGTTGTTTAGCTGCTCAAACCATGACAAAATCCATTGGCGTATGTCTGTACAGTTGATTCTAATCTGCTCAATGTTAACATTCAGAAGACTCCATGTAGCTTTTTCATGTTCACAATCAACTAGGAGATGGTATAGCGACTCATCTCCATTCCTACATATAGTACAAAGTGTTGTTATCTCCTTTTTAACTTTAACCAAGCGAACCTTAGTCTGAACTATATCTTTTAGGCACCTCCAGACAAAGATTTGAATTCGATGCAGCATCTTGAATTTCCAGAGGGCTTTCCATGTTGCACTTGGAACTGTGTCATTTGGAGCAGGGAGGTTGTACTGACCCTTAACCACTGTTTTATAGGCACTCTTCACTGAGAATCTTCCATCCTTAGCCGGCTTCCATATTAATACATCTTCCTCTTCATGAGATACGGTCATGTTAAGTATTTTCTGAGCTACTACCGGGTTGAAAATTGCTTTAACCAGACTCGTATTCCAACTGTTAACAGTCGGGTCCATCAGCTCACTTACTTTTTGTAGTTGATGATAGAATGTACAACTTGTGGAGACAACTCCTTCATGACCTATCACACATCAATCCATCCATATGTTTGTAGTTTTTACATTGTTTATCAATTTGACACAATTACTCTTCAAAACTGATAATCATGTCTCGATTCCTTGCCATATATAAGAAGTATCTTCTTTTTCTAAGCTAGTATGCAGAAATTTCTCATTGGTGAAGTACTTAGCTTTCAATATGCGCACCCATAGTGCTTCTGGTTGAGTAGATATTCTCCAGGCTACTTTGGTTAACAGTGCATGATTTAAGGCTTCAAGTTCACGAAAAGCCAGTCCACCTACCTCTTTGGATTTACATAGAGTTTTCCATGAGAGTAAACACGCACCCCTATTAGACTTATAGCCCCACCAGAATTTCCTCTCTAGGCTTTCCAATTGAGATATTAGAGTTTTCGGAAGCAAGAAAGTACTCATTTGGTAAGTGGGAATGGAGTTGAGGACGTGTTTTACCATTGTTGTATGCCCTGCTTGGTTTAGCGATTTGGATTGCCAGTCTGAGTATCTTCTTTCGAAAGCTAACTTTATATCCTCAAATGCTTCAGTTTTCGATTTTCTAATTAATAATGGTGAGCCCAGATACCGTTCTTATTGTCCATATAAACGACTCCTAGTAGCACTCTCAGTTCTTGACAAGTTGCAGAAGATATGCCTTTGCTGAAATGAATAGCTGACTTGTCGTAGTTTACAACTTGACCAGATTGATTCCCAAAAGCTTGAATGGTGTGCTTTAGATGATTAACACCGTCTACGTTGACCTTAGTAAGATTAAACAATCGTCTGCGAAAAGCAGATGATTGATTGCTGGGGCATCTCTTGTTACAGAGAACCTTTCAATAAACTTGTTATCATGGGCTGCATTGAGAGTTCTTGATAGGAACTCCATTGCAAGTATGAACAAGTAGGGTGAAAGTGGATCACCTTGACGAATGCCTCGTGTGGGATGGAACTCCTTACAAGGTGAGCCATTGAGTAGAACTGCCAACTTAGTTGTGCTTATGCATTGATGAATCAATTGACACCAGTCTTCCGAGAAACCAAAACTACGTAGAACTTTAATCAGAAAGTTCCATTCAAGCCGATCAAACGCCTTTGACATGTCTAACTTAAGAGCTAACCATCCTGTTTCCCCTTCTTTCTTTTTCATTGAATGAATTATCTCTTGAGCTATTATTGTGTTATCTTGAATCAATCTTCCTGAAACATACACAGCTTGGTATGGACCAACTATCTTCGACATCAGTGGTTTCATTCTATTCACTAGAATTTTTGAGATCAGCTTATATGTGGTGTTACATAGACCTATTGGTCTGAAATCCACTGGATTGTTGGGTTTCTTCTTTTTTGGGATCAAAGATATGTATGTCTTATTGAGCTGCTTTGAGATAAACTTCGACCTGAAAAACTGCTGAACCATATCGCACACTTCACCATTAACTGTACTCCATTGGGTTTTGTAAAACCCTGCTTGAAAACCATCTGGTCCGGGGGCGGACCAATTTTCCATACCTTTGAGAGTCGAGAGAATTTCTTCATTAGATGGAATACGTAGGAGAGATGTGTTTTCTTCGTCAGTTATGAGGCAAGGGATGACATTGTATCTGCTATCATCTATCACCGTATTTGTTGAAGTGTTTATATCTTGAAAGTGTGTAGACAGAAGTGTAGCCATCTCTTCTCTATTAGAAACCCATGAACCTGCACCATTATTAAGGCTATCTATATGATTCCTTGATTTTTCCGGTTGGTTATTGTATGGAAATATTTTGTGTTATTATCCATATCATTGATAAAGGAGTCTCTAGCTTTCTGTTTGTTGAACTCATATTGGAATTTATGCCATCTTTGTATGTCAGACTTAACCTCCGTGATTTCCTTTGATAATTCATTTGAAACTGGTTGCTGCTGAAGTGTATTGAGCTTATCCTGCAACTCATCAACTCTCATATTGATATCACCGAAGTATTCCCTATTCCATTTTCGTAGAGCCTGCTTAGTGAACTGTAGTTTCTTGGCAAGTATAAAAGCTGGTGAACCAGTGACATCTTTATCCCAAGCTTCAGCTATTTGTATAGCACAGGTTTTATCATTCAACCAAGTATAAAAGAACTTGAATGGATTCCCGTGTTCAACTTGAGTGGAGTCTGTTAAGAACAGTATTGGGCAGTGATCACTACCAATCTGATTTAGGTGGATCAGTTTTGAGTTTGAGAAGTAGTTGTGCCATTCTTCATTCACAAGGGCCATACCTATTCTTGATTTCTTAACGCCTGTACCTGTGTTATTGTTTGACCATGTGAAATCCCTGCCAATATACCCTATATCTTCCATACCAACCGAAGAAAGCATAGCTTGTACCCCTGAATCACTTGAACAAGAATTACTCGAAGTAGAAGTCGTTGTTGAAACCGAATCTGTTAGATGGATATTTAGGTCGCCTATAAGAACCCAAGGCTGTTGAATATTTTGGCCCAGTTCTTGAATGAATTCTCATTGCTCTTTCTTCTTCTGTGTATTTGAATAGCCATAAACGCAGCTCAATAACCACTCTGGTTTACTTGGATCTGCTTGAACTATCACATGAATCATATTCTTGTCCTTATAGACCACTTCATAGCTAAAACCGCTCTTCCACATTAGTACTAACCCACCTGGTAAGCCAACTGAGTCTAGGATGGTCGTATTAGGAAACCCAAATGGCTTGATAAGCGGCTGTAACTTATTACTATTAAGCTTTGTTTCGCATAAGAAAATGATATCTGGATCTTGAGCACGTATGAGGTCTTTCAGATGATCACGAGTAGATTGAGTACGAAAACCTTGCACGTTCCATGAAAGTACTTTCATGGTTGAAGGTATATAGATAATAACTCGAGTCTCACATAAATAGATGTTGAATAACCAGAAGAGTAAAATCAAGGTAACCAGTTGTAGTTGGTGACGACCGAAGAATTCCACTTTTCTGTTACCGTAAGTAGTATGAACTGAATCCTTGTGTAACCATGCACGGCTAATATGACACTTGAGTGAATTAACGTATAAATGAATGCAGATTTTAAACAAAGTGTAACAGATATTAATGCTAAGAATTAAACCTAATAATTGTAGTAGATTTACGCCTTCAATACCCCATAAATAAACTGTATGATGAACACAGTAATCAAAAGAAAGCTGCAAAGTGTGAAACTTATGCAAACTATTAATGCAATGACTAGCTAGCAAATGCTTTAAATGCGAACAACTATAAAAAAATAAATGAAGTGGGTTTGGCTTTCGAATTTAATAAAAGTAAAGCAAAATTGGTGAAAGATAAAATAAGATTTTTTACCTGATCCCCCTCCAATTTGCTTGTTGTTGCACCAGATCCAAAAACTTGATTCATACCCGCGGTCTGTATCATTGGTACGAGTTTAGCAGTCTTCTCAGCATTATGCAAATTTCCACTGTTGTCTGCCCTAGTGATCCTAGACCTTTTACCTAATCTAGCTGATGGTGAATCAATAGCAGTATCAGTTTCTTTTGAGATAGCATTGATTGGCTCTCCTAACTTGATTCCATCCTTAGGGGGCACAAAAGGAGTGTATTTGACTATTGGCTTCTTAGGCTTTGGAGTAGGAATGATGTTACCAATCTGACGCATTATTTTTTTCTTCAAAGCAGTAAGAGTTCTTTCTTTGCGATGCAGCTCATCCAGCCTCTCCTTGTTCTTCTCACATTGAGCTTTGCCATGTGGAATGATTACATAGCAATTTCTGCAGACATTGTGGGGCTGCTTCTTAGAAAACAACTTGTACCATTTTGTGGTATTTGCATAAGTTACAGCCACTATTCCTCTTAGATGTGGATGATCCAAAGGGATTTTCACACACACCCTGAAACAATCTCCAGTTTCTGGGAAACCGGTTGGTGGGTCAACAACAATGACTTCACCTAAGATAGCTCCAATTTCCTTGACTGCTTCTCTATGAAAATGTTCTGGCAATAAGTTGCGAAGCCATATCCAAAATTCTTGATGACCCCAATCAAGTTCTTTATATATAACTGTGGGATCATACATGTACACAATTAGCAGGTTGCCATCGATTGCCCAAGGCCTTTCCTCAAGATTTTTTTCACCGCGCTCCACTTTCTGAAAGTGAAAACCATAACATTTTTTTTCTATTTCCAGAACCATGACCTCACCAGCAGGAACGAAAGGCCAAGTGTTTCTCAGATGCCCCTCAACTACCTTCTCTGATATTCTTCTTTGTGAGAAAATAGTATCAATAAGTTGAGTTTCCATGTCTTCTTCTTCTTCTTCTTCAGCTTCTACCTCATATTGAACCAAACTAGAAACTTCAGTCTCATGTTCAAGGTTAGTTTCCTGAAGTTTGTCAGTGATTTGAACAACACCTTTTGTCATTGCACCTGGTTTAGCACCAGAGGTTTCCATAGGGTTTCTAGGTAGATGAAGTTGATTTTGCGGCCGTGAAAGAGATGAGTGAATAGCTGGTACCATCCTGACTAAATATAACTTTTCTGGATAGCTAGAATTAAGGGATATTCCTATATTTCCTAGGTTTATGTAGACCAAATATATGGTAATATGGTAGTAAAGGATGCCTATAATCCAGGGTTGTTTGATACGTTTTCTTTTCTTGTAATGGAAATTTGAATTTTGAATTTTGAAATTGACGTGAAAAAGGGAAACAATATTTACTGAATCGGTATACTGACTCAGGGAAAAAAGAAACTGGGTTTAAGAAACCTTGCGTAATGCTGATGAGATTGATAAGTAAACACTTGAACTTCCTTGCTAAAACTAGCTTGAGACCAATGAAAGCAAACGCTATGACCATTAATGGGTATGAGGCAAATGCCATTTTGATTTGGTGAACAACCTGCAAAGGCAAAGAGGGAGAGACAAAATATTTAGTTAGCCATAAAAATGATTTGAATCTGATGAAATGAAATTGAGATGTATGAGAAAGAGAGACGAGAATGAAGATTTGGATTCAGAAGATTGTAAGCTATCAAAAGTTGATTTGAAAGTAGCTATGTTGGAGATAGTTTACTGGGTTTAAGGTTAATCCATATAAACCCTTCGAAATAAAGGTTCAAATAAGAGCTCCACATAAGAATATCTCCCCCCCATCGTAGGAGATGCTCTAAAAGTGGGTTTCCTAATGACCTGACTGATGCCAGCTCCTCTGCTTCACCCAGTTTTAGTCCTGTTTTATCGAGTCCTAGCACTGTTTTAGCTAGTTTTTTTTACCTAGTCAGGTTGGTGCTTTATCTATTTTCAGCAGTGATTTAGGTAAGCATGTTGGAAAATCCTATTGAGATGGCCCGTGTCTCTGATAGGGGCAACCAACATTGATTTCTTGTTTCTCTTTGAAATATACTCTCATCTATTCACGAAAACAAAAAAGTAATCACATAAAAGAAAATATACACAGAATATTGATATATACCACCAAATGAAAAGGTACAAGTACTTATCTCCGCATGCTGATTCCTAAACTGGTCAATTCTCGCAATAGTAAAAACAATGCACTTTTTGTTTCTTCTGAAACTGCTATCGAGTGATTAACCAATTTAAAGATTACATGAACTTTTTATATTGGAGCACCTGAAACACCAGCTTTAGTGCAGCAGGTCAACTTGAGCGTTTTACCTAACCTGTCTCCCTGAATAAAGTAGCGCTTCAGCCTGGCCATTATCACCATAGCTCTTGATCTTTGCCTTGTCAATACGAGCTCTGCGGACAGCCTGTTGAATTTGCCTCTCATGCTCTCTAAGCATCTCATCCATATTTCCACCTGGGGGCATTAAAGGTCCAGAATAGTGGATCCTGTTCTTCTTAGGGACATAACCCTGTGATCACGCACAACCAACAAAAGTTTAAAGCGCATACAAATTAATTTTTAAACTGGCATCGACTCATAGGATCAAGATATTTAATCAGCATAGTATGGCCCAAATTTCTAGGGTCATAAGAATAATTCTCTCTAATTTAATCTAGCTGTACGCATATTATACACATAAAGAACCGTCAATCACCACTGTCTTTATCGAATGATCACTGATAACCAGCAATAATCAAACAAAAAGATGGACGAGATGGAAAAATGCATTAGTATCATGATAAACAATTCGACCAACACGTTTTAGTTTTAATGACTGTACCATGAATTGTGAGTTTCTACGATGTCAAATTGTGCCCCACTAACGTAACTTGACATCTTGGATATGTTACCGATTGATGAGATATTGATAGGGGCAAGTAAAATCCTTACCACCAAAAGAACCAACAAGATAATATTTTCTTGTTAAAGAAATAAGTAAGCAAGCTGAGTTGCTTACGTTACGTACCGTGGTTGAGTCCTTGTCAAATACTCTATCTCCTTTCTTCTGGGAAGATGCAGGCCCATCCTCCCACTTCTGCTTTTCAGAGGGCTCAACATCATCGAGTTGATTGTATCTTCCATTCAGTTTATGTTCTGACCACGTCGATCCCTGAGCCACATGAGATCTCTGTGTCCTTAACTCAGGCCCATTCTTTGAAGACCCAAATGGTATTGTGGGACCCACCACCTGAGCTTCATAATCCTTCACAGCCGTACTCCGTGCAGATCCAAAACCAGGGTGCATCAAAGGACCAGATCGAGAGAAATTATTCTGCCCAGATCCTCCACGGGGTTCAATAGGGAAACCACTTCCACCATCCGCTTGCACATTAAACTTTTGGCTAGTGCTTTTAGAGTTCGAAGGTCCATGACGTTTCTGAAAACACGGAATCAAGAACAAATGGGGTTTAAAACAAGCAATACCTAAAGGAAACTATAAGGTTATGGAACAGGCCGCGAAGTTAAAAACCTGTGATTCAGCATTAGAATCTAGTGGGGCAGGTTTGGCATCTCGTAAACCCCTTCTTCGGGATTCAGCTCCATGGCCTTTCATTGCTGCTGCTCTTTGCCTGGTATTATGAAAAAAGAAAGGAAGCAATGTTACTTTTAATATTTTCTATTACCTCAGGCGCATGAGAAAATTGTTTTTGAGAGGAAATACAAGAAAATGCTGCTTAGTATATAAGCCTTTTTTTCAATCTTTGAAGAGTATGGAAATTTCCATATATTTGATTTATCATTAAATATGCTATTTGAGTTGAGACAACTACGAGGAGAATGAATTTGAAGCAGAAGATATAACAAACAAGAATCAAACCACATACCTTCTTGCTTCCTCATCCCGAAGCTTGGCATCAAACTCCTTGCTAGGTGGATATTTAGGCAAAGTTGATGGGTCACAAGGGAGAGGCTTTGCTGTAAAAAACTGGAAAGTACAACCAGTTATGGAAAAGAAAATATGAATCAAAGTTCCTGTCCATGTCCTAAATCCAAGCAAGTCCAGAGGACTAAAAGCAGCACATTGGTCGGACGTGCCATAGATTTGAAATATAAATATACAGAAATCAGATTGTTTTTGCTTCAAAAAAAGTTGATAGTACTGTAAGCTGTAACATAATTGCAGCCGAGATACATCCACCAAACAATTCATGTCTGGACAATACAATTTCTTCTCCTAATTATGATTGCACTTACCACAGCTACCACCAGTTCTGCTCTTCAGAATATCACTAATTTTACTCAATGAGTGCTAAGTAATCCATTTTTGTGGAATGACCAACCATCATTGAAAAAAGATAAGAGAAAAAAGAAAGAACAACTGACCTCGCTTTTAAGTGAAGAAGCTGCCGATCCCCGACGCTCAGGCTCTATTGCAAGGAGAACCTCAAGAAGGGTTAAAGAGGACGAAGGTATGTCCTTGAAGGTCTCAGCGACACACCGCCTGTATGGATGCGTTGGTTTAAAAATCGTTGTGTGTGGCAATCTTGACTTCCTCCAATAATCCTCGGATGGTGAACCACAGAGTTTGAAGATCTTATGCAGTTGTTCCACCTGTTAACATAAATAGGAGGTTTTACGAAGCAGAACATTGTCACATAGAACTAGCAATTTTATCCCCTCTGCTCAAGTAAATAGTAATGTTTTTCGAGAAAAGTAATGGACATTTTTTGAAATAACTTTCTTGAAAAAGTTATATTAAAAATACGTTCAGGTTTACCAAACACCAGGTTAGCTAATGTTGTTGGTCTCAATCTCATAATTGAAAAATAGATTTCTATCCGTCAAAACTTTTTTCGGATTTTTACTTGTTATTCTATAAGCATGTTTATTCAACAGAGATATGCTTTTATGGCTGATTCTCATCGAGAGTGACCACCTTTTCTTGAAGCTGTCCTTCGAATACTATAAGTCGATGGCTGATTTCTAAAATGATATTGCTAAGAAAAACTTAAGAATATACAGATGTCGTATAGAGGAGATCACCCTCATAAAAATCAGATAGTCTCGTGCAAGCAGCAGGCAGCCTTAAAGTCTTCTTGATCACCTTTATATGAAGGTCATAGTTATAGAAGTTGAAGCGTTCCCGAAATAGATAACCTAAAATTATGGAATGTAACTAGCTGATTACCACATATTGATGAGACAGAGGAAATGTTTATTGCATACTAACGAATATCAGTATGAGATTTATGCCAGCCTAAAGGTCCTTGCATCTTTAGATACCTTCCCCCAACAGCAGACACAAACTAATCAGATCAAAACCATTTCAGAAATTTGACTATCCCTTTGGATATTTGATTTATCAAAATGCCCAGTAATTTCCAACGCTGCTTAGTTTCTCTTATCTCAAATAGCAGTAGTAACTAATACAAAGTACTAAAACTTCTTAAAATATGAAATATACAAGTTGTGATTCATAGGCATAAGGTTTCAAAGTGATCAATCTTTGACTAGGATTATAACTCAGCTTAATAATATGAGGAGAAAAAGGAAAAGGGATTATTACGTAAGGAAATCACATACCTCGGTTCTTCCTGGCATGATAGGCTTTCCAACAAGCAATTCAGCGAGAATGCAACCAGCACTCCACAGATCCACACCAACTCCATATTGCGTTGCACCAAGTAAAAGCTCAGGAGGCCTATACCAGAGTGTCACAACACGACTTGTCAATGGTTGCTTTTGGTCAGGACGGAATAAGGTCGCCAGACCAAAATCAGCAATTCTGAGAATGCCATTATTGTCAATCAGAAGATTGGAACCCTTGATATCTCGATGCAAGACCCCTCGACTATGACAGTGTTCAAGCCCGAGAAGTAGCTGCTGCATGTAACACTTGATCTGCAATGGCAACACATATACTCCCTAAATTAGATAAAAGCTGTACAATATCCAACTGAAGAGCTACATGTTTTTTGTTGATCAACTATATATGTTTATATTCGACGATAATAGTTCTAAACATTGATCAGTTCCTTCAGGGGATGACAAGTTTTAATCAACCCCACCAGTTTGCAAGCAAAGGATTTCTGATATACGGCAAGTTTTTAATCCTCAAGTATCTTTCAACCACAAAAGACCATCATATGTGCTGATTAAAAATATAATTTACAAGTCAAATGGTCTTGGTATCTGGAGAACTAATATAAACCGATTCTAACAATCAACTGCAAACATTCCAAAAAACGTACTAGGGAAGAACAAACACCTGTGCCTCGGTAAACTTGATATCAGGTGAAGCTGCAAGCCCAGCAAGATCATGCTCCATGTATTCAAATACAAGATACAAGCTGCAGGACATTCGTGATGTGACCAAGCCCTCGAGCTTTATAACGTTTGGGTGATCAAGCCTACGCAGAATATGAATTTCCCTCGCCATAAAACGGACACTTTCTGGATCCATATTTACAAATCTTACTTTCTTTAGGGCACAAATTTTCCCAGTTTCAAGGTCCCGAGCCCTGTACACATTGCTGTAAGTTCCCTGTCCGATCTGCACAAACAGCATGTCCAATAAGAAGTTAGCTGCATATGAAAATGCTTTCCGCTTTGAGTTTACATCTCTAATATAACCTTAAAGCAGGTGACATTTTCTTCTCTTTTCCAGAAAACAAGATTGTCAGATAAGACATTTAGTGTGGTTTTATCCTTGCTAGTTCTTCTCCTTGTTTTAGACGTGCTGATACTAATTTGTGTTTCAACAGGGAGGAATGCGACCTTTCTGTTTGTGTACTCCTCAATTGGATATGAGGTTCCAGACAGGGTTTTGATACAATTCTCAAATTCATACTAATTTCTCCAATGTGATGTGCTATACTAGTACAAACATGACAAACCGTCTGGCAACATTGGATCTCCATGTTTCAAGTGCCGTTCTCTGAGAGACAACATATACTATGTATAGTTACCAGAATTTAACTACGCAGGAATACAATTGCAGCAAAAACAAGTGGCAAAGAAAGTAATAACTCACCTTGTCTAATTTTTCAAAAGAATCAGCTCGTCTAGGAACCCAGCCTTTAATTGCTTCACCAGCAACTGCTGTAAGCCAAGATGGCCAACCTGCAGCAGCCTGTTCTGCCTCGACACTACGGGGCATACTGATAATCCTAGAGATAGGCGGTACTCCTAACGTCACCACACCATTCTCCGTCGTTGCACGTCTCTGATGATTAGCTACTATCTTTCTATCACTAACTAATGGCTTCTTCTCTACTACTCCACCTTCATCCGATGATAAAGCTGGAGGAGTCGACACTGCAATAATCTCTTGTGATGTTGGCTTCGATAACAATCTGACTGTTGTCCCGTTAGAACTACCATCAGCTTCCACTACAATTTGATCTCTCTTAGAAGGAGCAACCAATAATTTAGAAGACCTAAATTCTTTCTCACTCCGGCTTTGAACATATTGGATTCCATCTTGACCCCCTTTTGAGCATATGCAACCCATGATAATCTCTCTCACTCGCAACAATAGTCTCACTCAGCTGTTACTCAACTCTCAGCACCATCATAATGCAATTACAGCTCCCAATCAGCTAAGATCCCCACAATGCAAAACAAACCCTAAACTAATCAGCAAAAGAATTCAATTTCTTCAACCCCCTCTCAATAATTCAAATTCCGAATCATTCAAAAAAAAATTTGATTAAGATCCTCAAAAATTCCTATGATCTCAAGTAAGTCAAATAATCCAGACCCAAGAGCTTAAAAATACAGAAGCAGAATTTGAATCAAAACCCAAGATTTCAAATTCAGGTATTCAAGTAAGTCTTACTCAACTAAAAAAATTCAATCTTTTCTTGATCAGAGCAAAAAAAATGAAAGAATTGATTTGAAAAAAACTACAAATTTGGGTGTTAGTGTAACGTTGAGAAGTATCCAGTAAAGTAAACAAAAAATGAGAATTTATCGGATCTTGGTGTAACCCTAATGGAAATTAATTGGGTGTGAAAATTGCTGAAAAATATTGCCGGTTCTGGTGTGTATTTTCTTCTTCTTCTGTATGTTTCCGTATTAGTGTTGGCTTTCATTAATTGTAGAGGAAGACACGCACGACCTTCCCGTTGAGGTTGATGCCTTGATGGTAAGTAAGTAAAGAGAGACCAGGAATGAGTAAAGACTGGGAATGGAGGGAGGACCTTGCCTGCTTTGGCCTGCAAAGGATCTTATTCCTTTCTTCACTTTTCTTTTGCACGCAGTATTTTACTTTGTTATTTTTCCCTTCTCTTTGTCATCAAGTCTGGTGGTATAAGTATTCATCACTTCAGTTCATTAAACGAATCAACGTGCTTGCTCGTTTTTCTAAGGTGGGACCCACCTTTTGCTCATTCTTGCTTCCACTGCACTTTAAGCTTTTTCTTTCCACGCTGCACTACATGACTGCTCCATAGTCCCATATTGGAACTCAGAAGTCAGAAGCTGAATTTTTACTTTTTTTAGAGGCTTTTTAGTATT
>JAJJMA010181234.1:0-12033 GCA_023529015.1 Papaver nudicaule
TAAAGTCATAACTCCTACTAACCTTTTGTCGATGAAGAATAATTGATGTCTTCTTTGTCTTCACAGTCTTCGTCTTCAAGGTCTCTACTACTCTGTCTATATCCCATTTCCGAAATCTAAACTCTAGTAGGCTAAATCAAGAATTGAATTTTGACACCTAAAACTGACAACTAGCTTGACATACCAACGCTAGTGGGTTTGACCGGACAATGCCCTAACAGTTTTACCCTTTCAATGGCTATTGAAGGGACATCAGGATTTGTCATCATTGAAGAAATAAAAGCCTGAGTGTCGGCGTGCCTGTTGTCTTTTCTGCAGATGTGGCGAAACTTGATACCTGTGACCCTTTGGGCATACTCCCTAACAAGTTTTAGAAACTTCTGCAGTAACGGGTCTGCTGTCTGATATCGTCCAGAGATTTGTCGAATCACTGGCTGAGAGTCGCTTGTTAGTCTAACATCATTGATGCCCATTTCAATGAGTATTCGCATGGCGTGAATAACCGCTTCATATTCTGCCTCATTATTAGTCGCCGGGAATTCTAGCCTTAGCGAGTGTACTATTCTTGCTCCTTTCGGCGAGGTCAGGACAATTCCTATTCATTTTCCTTCTTTATTTGACGAACCGTCTACATAAACTTCCCATCCATTAGGACTGCATTTTAATAGATCCGGCATTTCATGTTCTCGCTCATCCAAAGAGAATGGGATTTCTTCTATCTCTTCTTCTTCATCAATTGGGAAGTCGGCGAGAAAGTCTGCGATAACTTGAGACCGCTGAGCCGTACGTATTTCATATTGGACGCCGAACTGCTCAATTTGCTGATTCCACTTGGCGATTCGCCCCACTCTTTGAGAACTGTGTAGGATTGACTCTATTGGAGTTTTGGTTAGGACAACAATGGTATGAGCATGAAAGTATGGACGTAACCGCTGAGATGCAAATACCAACGCCAAGATCAACTGCTCAATCTTGGTATAATTCTTTTCTGCCCCTTGCAGTGTTCTGCTGATATAATATGTAGGCATTTCTCCGCCTTTGGTTCTTACAAGCACAACGCTTATGGCGAAAGGTGTTGCGGCGAGATATACCCTGAGTTCTTCGCCGTGCTCAGGTGGTTGAATTGCTGGGAGAGTGGCGAGATACTTTTTAATACCTTGAAAAGCAGCCTCATGTGCCTCAGTCCAGTTGAACTTTTCTCCTTTCTTCAATGTCTAGAAAAATAATTTGCATTTGTCGGAGAATCTTGAGATGAATCTGTTAAGTGACGCCAAAGTCCCATTGAGTCGCATAACGTCTTTTACTGTTACCGGCGAAGGCATCTCTATAATTGCCTTAATCTTGGCTTGATCAGCTTCCACTCCCTTCTTCGTGACGACATATCCCAAGAACTTTCCTGAAGTTACACCAAAAACGCATTTCGCCGGATTGATTTTTAGTTTAGTGATATGCATGTGATTAAATATTTCTCTGAGGTCTTCCACATGAGTTTGCTTCTTCTTGCTCTTGACGAGCATGTCGTCGACGTATACTTCCATTGTCTTCCCTATCCATCTTTCGAACATCTTCTGCGCCATTTCTTGGTAAGTGGCACCGGCGTTCTTCAACCCAAAGGGCATTCGAGTGTAACAGAACAATCCTTTAGTGTAAAAGAAGGATGTGTGCTTTTGATCTTCCTCCGCCAAGGGTATTTGATTATATCCTGAATAACCATCCGTGAATGACATCAGCTCATGACCCGACGTAGCATCTATGGTTTGGTCAATACTTGGTAGCGAAAAACTATTCTTTGGACATGCTCAATTGAGGTCGCTGAAGTCGATGCAGATTCTCACTCCCTTGTTTTTCTTGGGTACCACTACCATGTTAGCTATCCATTGAGGATATTTTACTGGCCTTATGATACCAGACGCCTTCATTTTGTCAATCTCTGCCTCCACTGCCTCTTTATAGGCTGGAGCCAATTTCCTTATCCTTTGCTTGAAAGGCCTGACCTTTGGATCAATGTCCAATTTGTGACATGCTATCGCCGGATCGATGCCTGGCATTTCATTCACGCCCCAGGCAAAGACATCAACATATTCTTTGAGTAGTGCTTGTAGCTCCGCCGACTCGTCTTCATTTAATAAAGTACCAATCTTTACCATCTTCGGATCATTATCATCGCCGATATTTACGTCTTTAGTGGGTTCCACCGTCGTAAAATGTAACTCTGGTTCCACCATCGGCGATGGTTCCTTTAATTGCTATAAGGCCTTCCCTTCAGACTTCGCCGAGTCTTCTACCGAGTTTACTGAATGCACATATGTTTATAGGTTGGCGATAAAGTCTTGAATCTCCTGCTCCTTAACCGCTTCCCTGCCGAGCTTCTTTTTCTCTGCCATCTTTGCTTTTCTATTCTCCCGCATTTGTATATCCGCCGAATTGCACGCTTTTGCTACTGCTAAATCTCCTACATATTCGGCGACTCCCATTGGTGTGGGGAACCTCAGGCGCTGATGATAAGTGGAAGGTACTCCTTTTAGGCTGTGGAGCCATGGTCTTCCAAGGATGGCAGCATACAACGAGTCAACATCCACAATGCAAAGAGTAGTATTCAAGAAATTTTCTTGCAGATCATGATCTTAAACTCAATTTCGCCTTTGGGCTTAGAAGCAATGCCATTAAACCCATAAATGTTATATGAGGAAACTGTCGGCGAGGGAATTTTATCATCCTTCGCCCTCATTGCCTCGAAAGAAGTGTTGAAAAGAATGTCCACTGAACTGCCTGGGTCAATAAGTACCTTAGGCAATTTGAATTTTCCCATTTGAATGGTGAGGACCAGGGGGTTGTTATGATTTCTTCCTTCTGGAGGTATCTCTTCAGCGGAGAAACCTACACAAGCCTTCATCCAACCTTGCAATGATTCTTGCTTAGCGGCGACACTACAAATTTCATTTCCCATTCTATCTCTCTTATGCACCCGAGATAAGACATTATCATGGAACTCGTCCCTGGTAATCTTTGAATGTACAATGGAAAAGCAGTCCAATTCCAACAAGTCTCGCTCAACCTTTACCTCATACACATTCGGTGTATGAGCTGGGATGGCTTGAATTGGCTGGACCGTGATAGGAGGCGGCGGTGGCAACTCTAGGAATTCCTGAAATTTCCCCAAGCGAATGAATCTATGGACTTCCTGCTGTACGCCGGTGCAGTTCTCAGTTGTATGACCATGGAACTGATGGAATTGACAGAAGGAATTGGTATTGGTCGGCGGTGCTCTGGGATTTCCTCTATTATAAGGATAGCGAATGTCATCTCTGCAGTTTGAACTCTCAATTTGTCCAAATGCATCCGTGTAGGAGACACGTAACTTTGGTAGAGTAACATCTTGGAAAGGATGTTGGTTGCCTCTGCCGAATTTTCTATTATCTCCATTATATCTTCTTTCACCATTCTCATTTCGCCGATTATCTCTTCCTCCTCGTCCATAGTTTCCTCCTCGATTATCTTGCTTATCTCGCCCATCATAGTTCTCTCGCTTCTGCGAATTCCAATGCTGCTCGGCGGTAACTTTGCTGTTGCTGCTTTACTGCCTCAGGTACTACCATCGCCGAAGAGGGAATTTGTGCCAACTTCCACTGTTCTGCTTTTTTCCATTCGTTTTTAATTTCTTCCTGCTCTTCCGGCGAGAAACTATTGATCGAGTGAATTTGTTTTGTTCTCTCTTTCTTTAGGCGAAGCTCCTCTTCTCGGATTTCTTCATAATTTATCCATTCGTCCTGCACTGCCCTTAAAGTATTCATATCCTTCGGCGCTTCCCAGAATAATTTTTGATACAATGGGTCCATGGTCTCCATGGCGCTAAGGAATGACCTTATCTTCTCCTTTTCTGATACCTCTGATCGCACTTCACTGCTCGACTTTTTCCATCTTTTGATAAAATTTTTGTAAGTCTCCGAGGGCCTTCTCTTGATGTTAAATCCACGCCAGGCCGACTTCTGTTATTCTGAATAAAAGCACGCAAGAATTTTCTCTCTAATTTCTCAAAAGATTTGATTTTTCCCTCCTCTAACCCATCGAACCAAGCTAAAGCTTCATCTTTGAGTATAGCGGGGAAGGCCATACACATTATGGGATCTGATCCTACCCAGGATGCCAAGTCTCGCTTATAACTTCTCGAATGTTGTGCAGGGTCTCCAGTTCCATCGTAGATAGATGTGAATTTAGGCATGGAAAACTTAGTGGACACATACCCATATGTAAGACAATCATGGAAGGGTGTTTTCTGTGCTTCTGAAAGTGCCACCTTGTATCTCGACTCCTTTGAAGATCCGCTCAAAGCTGCCACTTTGGTTTTTAACCGGCGAAGATCTCTTTTCATATCTTTATCTACCTTATGCCGCCGTCCAGAATCGCTATATTCTTCGCTATCTCTTCTAGGCACATTCTTCCTTCTACCCCTCTCATCATATTTCGCCGATGAGTCTGAGACTTCCGTTGTGCTGGTTCCACTCCTTTCCGATCGACGAGATGTATGAGAATGGGATGCATGGCGAGTTGTATGCGAATGGGATTCACGGCGAGTGGTATGCGAATGTGAGGCATGCCCCCTGTTTTGTGCTGCTTTCCTGCTTTCCGCCATCAAATCTCTATGACTCTGAAGTATAGTCTCCATATGCAACTGCATTTGCCTCTGCACCTGATCTTCTTGCCTGTTGTTGGCCTCAGGGATTTGTCTCAGCAAGGTTTCAGTGTTATTAGTGGATCCTGTGTTATCTGCTACCACCACTGGGCGAGTTACGGTGACCCCTGGTATTATCGCCGCATCATTTCCACTAGCAGCTTGTGGTATTTCTCCCGCCGTAATAGGTTCCGCTACCTCTACTGGGATTTCTTCTGTCGCATGCAGTGCTTCGCCGACATCTTGTACTAACCGTTGCTGAACATTAACTGCTGATGTACCTCTGACGCTAGCGTTTTGAACTGCTCCCACAACATTAGATGACTCGTCGTTGGCTCTCTGAGTGAATCTACCACCATCAACCTGTTCGCCGTAAGCATTTGCTTCAATTTCGCTGCTGACCCTTCGCAGTAATGAATTAGGCTCAGGTGATCTTTCTGCATTCTCTAAGTGAGTAATGTCTTCCATGTAAACCTCCTCCTGGCGTGATGGTCGCTGAACAGGTGGTCGCCGAGATGAGCTTGCCAAGAAAGTATCTGCTAGACCAGCTGGTTCCACACCCCTGCTTCTAGTGTTGTGACCACTGGGAAACGTCACTGGTGTAGGGAGGATAGGATGTGGCGGAGGCCTACCCGCTGGGGCTTTACCGCTTCTACCTCTAGGACCCATTCGCCGAAGATCTGTAAAAGAGAACAAACACACTTCCTGACAGTATTGCTCTGTTAGTACTGTGGGTAAATGCCAAGTAAGTTAGTTGGGTTACTTTTTAGAATGTTGATGAATGAAAGACAAAATAACAGCTTTAGATCACGTGATGTGCAGATGATGACCTAATCATGACGAGAATTGCAAAAACATCATATGTAATTGTGGTTTTTAAATCAAAATGACAGTACGGCAACCACTTTTAAGGAAAACTTTTGGAGATTTTAAAAATGCAGTTTCGTCTATGACCCTAAAGTTCATATTAATTCGCCGGAAAAGGGTACTAATCTTGCCGGAAATATATATCTATATTTACACCTTCCAAGTGAAAAACATACCAAAAATAACATTTTTCTACCCACATAACCAATTTTTCTGCTACTCATGTGATAAAAGTGAAATATGTGATGGGATTATCAAAACCAACCGGCAAGCTCTCTGCCTTAGCAGGGACAACGTCTAGCACAACATTATTTCCAAAAATAGCAAAAGATGTGCTAAAAACCTCTACTAGAAATAGCCTATTTTTCCTAGTCTTAGCAATGTTCTACAAGAGATCTTCATAATAAACCACAGTATATACTATATATGGCAAAGCAAGAGAAGAAACATCTCCAAACCAGGAGAAAGTGATTAAAACACTACCGGCGAAGTACGGAACATGTGAATCATACCATATATGGAAACAAGAAAAACAAAGTATAGATTCAGACAACGACCTAAAAGCCTTTAAATAGAAATAACAGAGAAGTAGCAATACTACCGGCGAGAAAATCATACCATATATAGAAACAAAATGGCATATGATACTCTCAACAAAGCATGTTAGAAAGAAAATCAAAGGATAAACAGGTTCAAAGCCTCTTCTAGCGCCAAAATGTAACTGTATAAAATCCCGATGGTTAGATCATACAGTACACCCAAATATCATACTCCAACATACACACAATCATTCCTAGCCATACATCTAGCAAGTAACATGAGAAATATTAAAGAGATAAGGATTAGAGATACTTGACAAGATATTTTACTTGGTTCGCCCTCTTAAGTAAGGACTACATCCAAGAATTATCACTAGTATAAGTATGATTACAACTCTCTATTACCTTTCCAATCTTGTCAGGATAATCTCTCAATAAGAACCCTAATTTCAGCCTTGGGCTATAGAGAGCAAGTAAGATACTTTTTCTCTCTCTAGACCAATCCGAAATGTGTCCAACCCCTTATTCAATAGGTTCACTCGCTATTTATATACCTTTTACATAGTGGATTACAGCTAATGCAAACAACCAAAGACTGACACTAATTTGTCTTGACTCGCCGATACATATATCTCGGCGACCTAGACCTTACTCTTATTAACATAGACGATAGAATATTATAGTAGATAAGATCGATGACGCATCCTCCACTGAGTCAACTAGTCAACCTGACAATATATCCGTTCTGACTTCTCTTAAATGCGCACCTACTTCTCAATTACCAATCGATGACGTGTCTTCTCTTGCTGATCAATCTCGCTCTTCACATCTCCTGTACTCGCCGTACCATGCTCATATGTCGCTGATATCTCTCACTCGTTGATCCCCTACATCTCTGCCATACTATTTGGCCTAGCTTCTCTTCTCAGATGGTTTATATCGTCGAGGTATTTTCTACCCTTACACTATGTTCTTGTTAGGGTTCGGTTCTCCGAACTATACTCAGGTTGTTGTTTGAATATTGATTTGTGAGATCGTTCAAACAACCATAATCAACTAGGTTCACGAAAATAAAAAGTTGGTGGTATATCTCGGTATCCCTGCTTTTTCAATTTTACACCACCACATTGACGGTCCACTCTCGCCAGGTTGTAGAATATATATCCAGTGGGGTGCCAGAATAGAATCTTGGTTACGACCGACCCACATTGAAATTATTTGTTTTTCATATACAATTTGGGAATTGGCAATGGAAGGATGCAACCTTGGCTTCTTGACGATATTGACCACTTCAGGGGCTTCACCGCTAGCTAGCTAACCATATAGCCTCAGCTTCTGGATCATTCTCAGGGAGTACACCTACCCTTTCCAGGGCCATTCAAGCATTTTATCAGTTGAAGATTGGTGTTAACACCCAATTTCGCACCATTAATAAATTACCGTGCTTATACTCTGGAACCCAACACAAAGAAAGTCGTTCTAGAGCCGGACACAGGAAAAGCCCTTTGAAGCCGGACACAAGAAGAAAACACCTTCAAACCAGATAATATCATTTGCTCCATTATGGAATACCCTGTATCATCCTACTTTCACCCCACTACCATTTCACTTTCCTTCCACTTTTAGCACTAGAAAAACAAAATCTATGCTACTTTATCCTACCCTTTCTTTATCCAAAGAAAAAAAAACATTCATGAACGGTAGGCCCCTATTTTTATCACACAAAAAAGGAGGCCCAAAGAAGATTGGAGGCCCCTATTTTTCCTACGCCGTGAAGGTAAGGACAAGAAGAAAATAAATGAATCAATCGTCCTTTTTTTTCTCACCCAAAAATCAATCATCCCTATTTTCTCTACCCAAAATCAATCATCCTTTTTTTTTCTCTCCCCATAACACTTTGTCCCCACTTAATTCCTTAAAAAAATATATTTTCTCTCACAAATCCTCTTTTTCCCACACTGTAAAAGGCCCCTACTACAAATGGAAAAAGGGACATGGAATGGAATTCAAACAAAAAAAAACTTAAGGAGAAAAACACATCGAAGAACACTCACTCTCATTCCATTCTACTCACCCGCTCTACAACACTCATTCCAAAAATGAAAGCTCATGCTTTTTCAAGTCTTTACTAGTTAGTAGTATTACATTATTCCAAAGGAAAATACAATAAATATTAGAGCAATGTATCAAGTATTGTCTTTAAGTTTTTAAGAGATTAGCATTAAATTGCTGATACTTTAATTACTTTTAGCATACTTACTGAGAAGATAAAAATGGGATAGTTGGGAAATCTCCCCAAACCCAGGTATTGTATTCAAGGTATATCAGCTAAACTATGATCACTAAACTGTGAATTAATCTATTGTGAGCATGATGGTCTTCCACCTCACATTAAAATTGCATCAAAAGATATGTCGTTCTTATTCTGGAAATTATTGTTATAGAAAAATTCTCCTTGATTATCGTATTCGTCAACACTGTGGACGAACCTAAATATGCATAAATGGTCATCCATTATGAATTAAGGTCACACGTATATATTGGCATATTTATTTTATTAACTGGCTTTATCTAATGTGGTGTACTCTTGTATGAGTAGAGTGGTTATCCCCTCTCATATCTATCAGAACGTACCCACAAATTTGCATATAAAATTTCAACGCTGTGGACGAACCTAAATATACATAAATGGTCATCCATTATGAATTAAGGTCACATGTATA
Organism: Papaver nudicaule; assembly: GCA_023529015.1. Classification (NCBI taxonomy): domain Eukaryota; kingdom Viridiplantae; phylum Streptophyta; class Magnoliopsida; order Ranunculales; family Papaveraceae; genus Papaver; species Papaver nudicaule. The sequence continues at coordinate 8,799 of JAJJMA010181234.1, forward strand.
TGTTGGAATATTTATTTAATATTTATCAACTTGCTTTATCTAATGTGGTGTACTCTTGTATGAGTAGAGCGGTTATCCCCTCTCATGTCCATCAGAACGTACCCATAAATTTGAATATGAAATTTCAATCGTTTTTGTGGGTGAATAAGTGTGAGTAGAGTGGTCTTCCCCTCTCGCTCTTAAAATCCCCCCATATTAATATACGCATTTCTCCTAATAAATGAATATTATTAATTAACCTCATATAATGTATAGACCGTGTGGGTTAGACTAAATATGAGTTGAGTGGTCTTCCCCTCTCATATTAAGAACACACATGTAACTTTGTGAGCGAAATTCACAATCTTTTTATTGCCACTAGATAACATTGTGGGTCTCCTTTAAGCAAATGGTCTTCCATTTTGCATAAAGGACGCATATGAAATAAATTTCGTCGTGTAAACCTGTAATCTAAAAAATGCATTTGTACAAATTAGATCAAGTTATCCCCTTTGATCCCGAAGTAGAGGCCAATCTTCTGATTGGGCGGTTGATGGGTGCCTAACACCTTCCCATCCCGTACTAAAATCTCCTTACTCGGATTCTCTGATACTAGACCATAAGCATGCAAGTCACTACTAGGTTTGGTTTTCCCGGAAGAATTCAAACTAGTCTAGAATTGGGTCCTGGCTCCCATTAGTCAGGTGGCGACTTCAAAGGAATCTTTTACAAAATATAACTCTTGAATAACGAACAATTTAGGAATTAATTTTGCACCGTTTGTGTTAAAAACATTCACGAACGAATTGATGCATCTCTGCACACTTAGGCGACCCCTCTTAAACTAGAATCCCGAACCCCCAGACGGACCCGATTCCTCTGGACGCGTTCCGGCGGTTTCAACAATTGGTGTTTGAGAAGACAGTTTGCCTCTTTGTTCTCCTACAAAACATATCACTGGTTAATAACAAAACCTAACATCATCGTGGATTAATAGAAAATAAAATAAACTAAATAAATAAGGTTTGAGAGAATTACAATGGTTATGTAGACGATAGCAGGCCAACTCGTCTCGTACCCCCATAACACCTCCCTTTCATCATCAGGCATTCCTAGCTTTATGTCGGCTATCATTTCTTCTGGTTTTGGCAAGTAACTCCTCATCTTCTTTTCTTTCTTATCTTCTCCACACTCTGGTTGTGGTGGTTTAGGTTGACCTTCCACCGGTACAATTGATACTTATGGTGGTTGCGGTTGACCTTCCACCTGTACAATTGGTAGTGCTTGTGGTTGACCTTCCATAAGTACCATTGTTTCTACTTCTTCTATTCATGCATCTTCTAGTGCAACATCCTCTTCTTCTGCATCTGCATCTTCATCTTCAGCTCGTGGTCTGTCCAGGTTTGGTTCATTGATGGAGAGATTTTAAGAAGGATTACGACTATCTACACTCAATTTCTTACCATTCTCTCGACGGGGACCCAAACTAGGAGGATCAGCGTTAGGATTTATAACAGGATCATGTTTTCTCTTTTGTACCAGTTGCTTGCTCTTAGCCTTGGCGGCCTTGGTGCTCTTCCCACTGTGCCTAGCACAAACAAGAAAAAGATTAACAGTTAGACAGAAAACAATCGGTTGACAAAAGCAATTACAAAAACCGATTGTTGACTGAAGAAAACAAACGATGGATACAGTTGTCAACGAAAACAAATTAAATATTCTAGCCGAAATAATCTACTTTTGTGCATGGTTACAACAAACGATTATAGAGAAAAAAAAACTTACAAAAACATTCATATTTTTCACCTCACTTAATCGGTTCTACAAATCACTTCCACCTTACAAAAACATTCATATTTTTCACCTTAAAAACTGAATAATTACTATACATAATTGGGAATCAACTGATGTCAGTCGGCTTATTAAACATAAAATATCAAATAATTAATCTGAATTCGAACAAACAACTTAAAAATCGGCACAAACACAATTATATCTAACGAACGATTGATAATTTAAAAAAATTCAAACAAGGGATTTTAACTGTTGGTTGATTAACTCACATAGGAACGATATTCCCTAGAATGCGAACAAACAAATATAAGAAAATCGAGGGAACAATAACAGTTGGTTGATTAACTCGCATAGGAACGATTAAAATTAATCGGTTTATGAAACACGATTCTAGGGATTATTCTTTTGGGAAGATGAAGAAGAATAGAACAATCGGTCGATTAGGCTATTAACAACTAAAGATTCTGGGTAAATTTTACGAACAATTGGGTTTAGATCTTCGATTTTGAGTGAAAAATCAGCTAAAAATCAAATGAGTTAGTATTAATACCTGATTCTCGTCATATGGTATTCTTTGAGTTAATAGCGAAGAGCTACAACTTCGGTTTGTCATACTTTCTTTGATTTTGGAGGTAAAGACGATGTTTCTTGATAAACTTTAGGTATATTGATTCCTGGATCGAAGTCTCTTGGATTTATTCCAGTGTTTTTGGTTCTTTCCATCGCCGTTATATATAATTAATCATGAAAACTGTTTTTTAGAATTGTCGATTAATCGACGAAGTTTCGACGATGTTTTCATTTAAATGGTTTGAAATGAAAATGAAGAGGAAAAAGAAGAATCGACTCATGAGTTAGGGAAATGCAAATAGATTATAAATTTTGGATTTTAATTAAAAGTTATGGTGGGGGAATATAGGTATTTTCACTTCATTTTAGTTATCCCATAACTCACTCTATTGGATGGGCTTAAATTTCATTGGGGAAAAAAAACACGTAGGGCCTAGCCAGGATTTATTGTAGTTGTTGGAAATTTACAAGGTTCAACTACCCCGAACTATTTCTACTCATGTGCACTAAAACAGTATCAGAAGAATCTTTGGTGCACTCAAGTTCCTTGCAAGGTTAAGATTTTCATCTGGAAATGTCTAAGATAAATAAACCTTACTGAGTTCAAGTTGTCTATTCATCAAGGGAATATGGAGACTCATTGTGGTAATCATCAAGAAACTATTGAACATTTGATTTTTAACTGTCGACATGCTCTGAGTTGTCTAGATAGGTATCAATATAAATATCGATGCAGTACGAAGAAGTTGTAACTCCATCTCCCAACGGATAACAACTTGGTTCTGTAACAATGCAGCGACTGTGGGTAAACTCATTGATGATTGGCTCCTGGATTTTTTGGAAATATAGATGTGAATCTCTGGTATCAGTTGCATCCTCGGTGTATGGTGTA
>JAJJMA010181241.1:574-11768 GCA_023529015.1 Papaver nudicaule
CCCCCCCTCTGTACTGAATAGAGCTAGGTGATACTCAGAAAAAGCTTTATTGATGTGTCATTAATAGATTTCATCACCATGATCTCATTATATGCTTGAGGAAATGAAGCGTTTTAGCGTGGATCCACCTTGTTTAATTCGTTCTTAGTATTCTACTCCGTTTTGGATTTCTGATGAGTCCCATAAATTCGTTGTTTCATTCATTGGATACGATTATGGACGAGGATCCTAGATAAAGCTTAGTATTAAACCTTATTAATCTTAAATTCTTATGTTAGTATGATATGGGAAAATTAGTATCAACAGTTTGGCGCTAGAAACAGGGACCCGTGTCCTTGAGAAATTTCAGCAACGTGGTTTTCAGCACTTGTTTTGATCTTACTTATTCCTACTCAGTATTTTTTTCAAAAAATCTTCTAGTTACTCCTACGTTTTCCTGATAGTTGAAACCCAAGAACTTGTATTGGAAAATTAGGTATAAAATAGTGAATAGCCATCTCAGCATCTGATGGAATAAAACGAGTTTTTACCCCTTAGGTTCTTTCTACAATCACTCTAGTGTTTTCCTTCGAGCATTTTACTTATCAGTACTTTTTCTCACCTTTTCTTTACAAAAGGCACGATACAAAAGGCTCAGATCTGAGTAGCTAAAGAGCCAAAACGCTTCCTACGCTAGAAGAACGCCGGAAGCTCCTTAGCGGTCTTTACCCGAAGAACGCTTAGGAAAACAAAGTTTGTAACGAAAAAAGACATCCTTCGACCTTGGCTAAGCCAAATCCCTGTTGCATAAGTCCCACCCCGTGTGGATTCGACAGTCATACGACGTGCAACCATATCTGCACTTGGGGAACACCTACATAGGTAAACCCAGCACCACTGGACCCCAAGATATATCTAACTAGCTTTCAGAGCGCAAAAAACGTATCTTTAACATCAAGCACGTACGAAGGTACAAGGGAATTTTCTCTTTTATATACTCCAGGTGGGGAAGAACGCCGGAAGATCCTAAAGGCGATAAAGCAGGACAAGAACTAGGGGATCAGCGAGCCAACACTTTGGAGACTAGCAAGGACTCCTCCAGGCCACAAAGATAGCGCGATAGCCGTGGAAGACGGACTAGCGGCAACATACTGCACTTGGAGAGAAGTTGTGCCGAGGATGATAAAAGGTATGAGCGAAATAGCAAAGGAGCAAAGAAAGCAGGAATACGCACATCCGCACACGCCACACGAAGTAACCCAAAGGCGGCCGAAGAAGGCAAACGAGGACGGAAAAACGAAAAACAATGAACGCCAACGAAAAATCATAAATCAGCTATCAACTCTTGTATTGAGACAAGAAAACCAAGAAAGCATCCTGAGCATATTAAATTACGATGGCGGGGAGACAGACTAATGGAGGTAGCGCACGAAGTAGCACGAATGAGGCACAGAAGGACGAGAGACATACCAAGGAGCTGGAAACACGATGTTACAAGTATGATCTGAACCAAACCACGATACTGACGATGGAACTAAGAACCAACACACGCACCCAGGAGGGAGAGCTGCGGATAACTCAGAGGAAGAATAGTGAAGGAGGTGACGGAAGTGAGACTTCCCAGGCGACGAGCAGTGGAGGATGCCAAGCTAGAACAAAAAAGCGCGTCGCGGAAAGCCATCAATTGGAGAAAAGACTCAGGCATAGAACGATCACACCAAATAACAGGGGCACGTGAAAATATCAAGAGATAATGTATTCAGATCTAACCCTACAACCGTCGGAGATACTGAAAAGGGAAGGGGGCAGGAAGGATTTCACCTACCCAGCTACCAGGAGAAAGCATGGGAAAAAAACAAGCGACCACAAGGATTACTGTGAGTATCATAAAGCACGAGGGCACACCACCGATAATTGCAAACATCTTCAGAATACGATAGAAAGATACATAGGTCGAGGAGAATTCGGCCAGTACACCTCATCCATCCAGAAGCCCGAAGAACAGCAAAGGGACGACGACAACTCTCAAGAGAACATCAAAAGCGAAGTATACCTGTCTAGACCAAGGCACTCAGCATGGTATCAACAAAAAGAAAATATAAGAGACTGGGGCAACTACAACCAAAATAAGAAAAGGTCGCCCAACACTCGTTAGGAGTAAGACTCACGTCCCTGGAACATGGCGTTAAAGAAAAGAACAAGGGGAAAACGAGAAGCAAATAAGCAACTAAGTAACCAGATGAAGATACGCAGGGCGACAACCAAGAAACGAAGATCACAACAGGAAAAAGCAAAAGGAAGACGATATTTCAGCAGTCGAAGATATCACAAGCCAACCCGGCAAGGGGCAATAAATCTACCAATAACAAGGACGGCGAGGATAACCGAGGATTTAATCTGCAACATACATTTCAAGAAGAACATGGAATAATCAACTACGGGGGAGCCTACACCGCTGAAATCAGATAACCAAAGGACCACTGTAACTTACGACAATGGACACACGTTACACAGAAGAGACGAATTGTGACACTCACGCCAGCATAGGATTCTACCCTGCAGGGAGGTTCCTTACCTCCCGATACCTCCAGCAAGTCGCTCCCGAAGGCAAGGAGGGGCAAACATTACGTCAACAACACCACCAAAGAAGGACCCCTGAGACGAACCCGGTCTATACAAAAGATCTACACAATGACAACTCCGAAGGAGCAAAGAACTCGAACGACATCAAAGAAATGAACATCCGCCGCTCAACGACCCAGAAGACACATAGGCGACGAAGACCTTCTCAACAAGGAAAGGTGACCAACTTCGATAATGAAAGCTCAGAAGTCTTATGTTCCCCTACGAAGGATGCTACGATAACCGAATGATGAATAAAAGTTGGATTGGAAAAATTATTTCAAAAGTTACAGCGACGTAAGCGCAACAGAACAATTGCCAGCAGCCTAAGCACAATAGAACAATTGCCATGACAGGAGCATACCTGCTGATCACAGGTCATCTCTAGAATCCCGGGTTAATGTCCTAAATCATCCCCTGGCCAAGGATGGTTGAAAAATAATGCTTAACCCAAGAAGGTTGAAATGACTGAAATAGAAGTTAACGATGTTCTCAATCAAGGTAGACACACCTACCGGCACGAAGACGGTAGACACACCTACTGGTACGAAGACGGTAGACACACCTACTGGTACGAAGGCGGTAGACACACCTACTGGTACGAAGACGTTAGACACACCTACAGGTACAAAAACGGAAGACACACCTACTGATACGAAGATGGTAGACACACCTACCGGTGCGGAGATGGTAGACACACCTACTAGCACGAAGACGGTAGACACACCTACCGATACGAAGAAGATAGACATACCTACCGACGAAAGCAAAGTAGAATGCACCTGCTAAAACAGACGACAACAAGAAGACGACGAACATGTATCTCATAACACCCCGGCGCCTAGAAGAGCGAGGTCTAAAATACGAAGAAGGCATATATTCCCAACTGGAAGAAGGATAGAAGAAGCCACGAGACAGGTTTTCTTGAAGGATTATTCAAAATAAACCTCAAGAAAAGGGGCAAACTGTTAATACAAAAATGTTACTGGTCCTGGAACCTTGATCAAAAGCAAGGAGGTACGGCAAATAAGGAGAAGCGAAGTATAAAGCCACTCCCGAAGTACACCACTACGATAACCGAAGGTAAAGAATGAAGGAAGGCGCAATCGACTCAAAACGCGTTCTAGCTGTCACATCAACACTTTATAGGGTTATAGAAAATTAGGGGCACATGTTAATACATGACTGGATCGAACAACGGTATAAAGCAGCCTAATGGATAAGAATTAAGGCATCAAGAACATCAAGGGATTCATATAGCAAAGAGATACACCAAATGTGAGGTGTCAACAAGAGAATGGACGATAAGGGCGGTGCACAGAGACCAGCTGTCGACGAAGACCATCAAACAACGGAAGAAACTAAGTGTATCAAAGAGAAGTTGTCCCAACACTCGATACAAATACCCCTCTTCATTATGAAGAGAGGGTCGACAAAATTACAAGGGAAGATACTATAGTTAAAAGTCCTTCTGGAATCAGGAGACTAGACTGCTTTGTATAACCCCCACACTGTACTGAATCGAGCAAGGTGATACACAGAAAAAGCTTTATTGATATGTCATTAATAGATTTCATCACCATGATCTCACTATATGCTTGAGGAAATGAAGCGTTTTAGCGTGGATCCACCTTGTTTAATTCGTTCTTAGTATTCTACTCCGTTTTGGATTTCTGATGAGTCCCATAAATTCGTTGTTCCATTCATTGGATACGATTATGGACGAGGATCCTAGATAAAGGTTATTATTAAACCTCATTAATCTTAAATTCTTATGTTAGTATGATATGGGAAAATTAGTATCAACACTTCGGATGCAAAAGGAGCTGGCCGAGGAGAAGACTCGTAGCGCTCGCTAGAAGCAACGATTAGCGGGTATGATGTTATTTTTGTTTCCTTTCTGCTTGTTGTTTTGATTATGTGCTAAAATTTGTTCACCACTACTAAAAAAGGGGAGTTGGAGGAGGAGACGGGGAAACTTCATCGGGCTAATCTAGCCCTTGTTACTTATTCTCGGACTAGTCATGAATACACCAATGTGGCCTATGCATCTGACAAAGGGCGTCGGGATGAGCTCGATCAGCTTGTGAGAGAAAGGTCTGATGCTCGGAACGATCGAGATTATTATAAAAGGAAGAAGATTGAGGCCGAGAGTCTTCTCACTAAGGAGGAAAATAAAAGGTCTGAAATTGAGCGGTTGCTTGAATATGAGAAAAATAAGAATCAGAAGTATGCCCGAGAGATGCATCAGTTTCAACTGGATATCACTCGGTTGACCCGAGAACGTGATGCTGCCCGTAAGGATCAATCAATTAGTGTCTCCGGAAAGGTTGTGATTGAAAAATTGGAGAATGAGATAATCAACTTGAAGGTTCAGAATGCAACTCTAAAGAATGCTAACAAGGATCTAACAAAGCAAAATGAGGGTTTGAAGAAAGGGTATAACGAGGTTAGTTTGGATTTTGCAAAGATGAAAACATCAAAGGATCATTTCTCCAAGTTGATAGACGAGTATCGTGTTGAGCTTGCTAAACTAGGATGCTAAAGATATTAGAAAGAGGGCTTCGCAACCTCTATTTTCTAATCAGTAGGAGGTCACTGAATATGCTGTGATGAAAGAAAGTAGGCCACTAAGCTTAGAATCTTGTTTGTGGAATTAAAGTCCTTTTAAGTGTTCTTTTTAATGTAGCTGCCTTCTCCTTGCTCAGGTATTGAAGCCGATTTGATGCAGAAGGTGAAGAAGGCTATTTCAGAAAGGGATGAAGCTACTTCCCAACTGGTTGCAGAGTTCGATCTAAAATTGGAGTTCGGAAGGAGAACGAAAGATCTTGCCCAGGAATTGACCGAGGAGCGTAAACTTTGAAGTTTAGATGCAAGTAGGCTTTCTCAGGAACTGGAGGTCGAACGGAACCGTTGTTCAAAATAAGCCGAGAAGAGTGCCCAAAGCTTAGCCAATGAACTCGATATTCGCCACAGGTGTGAAGAAAGATTAAAGAATGTTGTCAACGCCCTTGTTCTTGTACAACCACAGATCAAACGTGGTGACGCAACAGAAGATTTCTTACTACAGTCTGTCTTGACCAATGCCCTTGCTACTGATAGAGCCTGCCGAAAACACGGTTGATCCCTATTCCGAGCTATCCGAGTGGAACCTGCTGGTTACAGGGCTGTAGGTCCCGAAGACTCTGACTTAGAGCTTCCTGGTGACGAGGATTTACTTTCGCATGAGACTTTTGTTGAACTTGTGAGGAAAGAGCTAGATTCCAAGAAGAAAGAAGATTCTGATGATGAAAGTGTGGAAGATTCAGAAGAGAATACTGATGATCCTACGTGGGATTCTGAAGGTGGCTCGAAAGAGGGTCCCAAGGATGATCCTAGTGGTGCTTTTAGAAGTAACTGCGAAACCCATCCCGATGATTCTAGTGGTGCCCGTGAACAAGGTCCTCGAGATACTAACAAGCGAACTATTGATGACGACAAGGGTGTTATTTTTTATGCCAATTTCAAGGAGAAAAGTTATCTGTTTCGCGAGTCTTTGCAGGAATATAGCGAGGAGGAGGACAGTGAACCAGAGAGAGTTCCTTCAGGCACGAAATCTCAGGGGCAGCGTATGGAGACTATTGACGAGGAGAAGGGCAGAAAATCTTGTGTGACGGAGAAGCTTGATGGAAAATCTTCTTGGGATGTTTTCTTTGATGCTTCTGCTACTGTTGTTTAGAAGCAACTCTTGCTTTTCTTTGGTTCCTTATATATTTTTGCTCTTCGAATTCCTTCATTGTCAAAAACAGATGTCACCTGCAAATATTTAAATGAAAATTTTCCTTTTTGTAATCAAAGAGTGCCTTCTTTATTGTCGCTTGCTTAGTAACTCGTGATCAGGCACGAGGTATACCTTGCAAATTCTAGGCTCCTAGGGTTACTTAGAGTGCAACTCTAGGGCTTACTTCGATGTGGGAGGTAGTAAACCAAGCTAGTGGGGGCTGCGGATTACCCTTCTCAAAGGCTATGAGCTACCTGCCTATCTCAAGCAAGACATGGCAACCGAGACCATAGACACCCAGTTTGCCTCGGTACATTAAGTGGTTACGAAGATAGCGAGTATCTTCCGAGGGAACATGGTAACGTTCCGAGAACCCTTTTAGCCTAAGTACAGTAGGAACCTTACGTTAGGGTAGCTGCTATTTTGGGTCTCGATAATAAGGTAACACAATGGAGGAGTGCCAGCCAAAGCTGGAGCTTAGACATGGTACTGTTCTCCTATCGCGGCCTGGAGTTCGTCCATTCTTTTCTCGCCTGCCCCTCCCCGAGGCAGTATTTGATTTTTTGGAGGAGGTCCTCAACTGCGTAACTCGCTTAGTATTCCCATGAATGTAATTAGCTGCCTCAGGGTTCCATCCGCCCTAGAGGCAGATATTAATCCCATTTATTATCCCCGCGACGCCTTAAAAAAGGAGATCCCAGCGGTCGCAATGGTAGTGGGTTCAAATGCCTCTTAGCTTATGTAGCTTAGATTCAAATTACCCACCGCTAACGGGGTGTCTTGTGGGTAGATTATTGTGTCATGTAACTCGTAGGGCCGCCCTTAGGGCTACATGTACATCAGATCTGTGCCTGCCAGTCAAGGACTTATATATGCCCACCATTCAAGGTCTTTTTTATGCCTATCATTCGAAGACTTATATATGCCTACCATTCGAGGTCTTTTTTGTGCCTACCATTCGAGGACTTATATATGCCTACCATTCGAGGTCTTTTTCGTGCCTACCATTCGAGGACTTATATATGCCTACCATTCGAGGTCTTTTTCGTGATTGGCATCAGGGCCTTTAGAGATGTGCCTAATCAGGTAGGACTTTTTAGCCTATTGAATAGGATCTGGAGGTTGAATCGAGATGTAACAGATCAAACTGTTTCTTTATTTATTCTTCTAATAAAAGTAATCAACATGCTTTGAGTACATTACGAAATCTAACTGAGATGCTTTAAACTTTTTCCCTCGACTGGAGTATTCAATCTTTGCCCTTCAAGGTTGATCAGACTATAGGTATCATTCCCGAGCGCCTTTTTAATGACATACGGTCCTGCCCAAAATGCCTCTTCCTTGGAGTTACCTCTTTGACACTACGCGAGTTTACTTCATTTATTGCTTCTTTTGATAATGTTGGCTTGCTACTTGTTAACAGAAATTGTTCCCTGGTCTCGCAATGCCGACCTTTTCCTTTACTAGTGGAAGCTATGACTGGCTTTGACTTTTTTTGTGGTGTTCTAAGTCATTCATGCTTCAACTTTCGCAATAAATCCTTGATACCGGATTCGGTTAGCTTTAGCTGCTTGGCTGGGTTCTCAAGATCATGTTTCGATTCTTCTCGTTGCTGGACATCTATCTCGTTACAGACTCGAGCTTCGACAGGGTCTCCCAAGATTTCAACAATTCCTTTTGGTGTTGGAAACCGAATTCTCCTATGAAGTGTGGACGCTACACCCATTAGACCATGTAGCCATGACCTTCCCACAATAGCAATATATGGTGAATCAATGTCCACCACACAAAATGTTGTAAGTAGATTGAGCTTGCCTACATGAATCATTAGTGGTTTCTCTCCTCTTGGTATCGAAGGCTTCCCGTTAAATCCAAACACGTTATATGTCGAGGGAACCAAAGTTGCGTCCTTGCCGAATAATTGATCATAGGTTTTGCCGAAGAGTATGTCGACGGAGCTTCCAGGTCTACTAGGATTCTTGGCATTGCCAATTCTTCAATGTGTAGGATTATTACCAATGGGTTGTTGTGGGCTCTCCCTCTATCTGGAATGTCTTCCGCAGAAAATAATATTGGCTCTTTTTGCACACTTCAAGGGGCTTCTTGATGGCTACACTCATGATTTCCTTCCCTTCGAAGTCTCTCTTATGAATTCTTTCAGTAATGCAGCTTTGGAAATTGTGCTAACTTACTTCTGCATGCACTATTGAATTGCAGCCATTAAATCTAGGGATATCCCTATCGATTTTTATCGTGTATGCATCTGCGTGCCTTTTATCTTCTTTAGGCTGTGTTTGAGCCGAAGGTGGGTTTGGCAATCTTAGCAAGTGATTGAAGTTTCATCTCGAGATGAAATGATGAACTTGATCCTGTGCTGTAACGCAGTTCTCGGTTGAATGTCCATAAAATCTATGAAATTGACAAAAGTCCTTCGCATTCCTTGTGTGTTGTGGCTGGATCTTCTGCTTCTGGGATATCGAATTTCTCTTGCTAACTCGGACTGTTCGATGCATTTCAAGGCTGTTTCGATGGATACACTTAGTTTCGGTAGTTTTCTGTCTTGGAAAGGTGCGAACCCTGACCTTGGTACTCTGAATTTTCTGTTTCCCTCGTAACCTCGAGAATAACTGCTTTTATAACCTCTTCGAGAATCATTTCAGTCGTAACCCTTCCAAGAGTCATTGCCTCTGTTATCACTGTATCTTCTATTATCACTGTATCTTCCATCGCCAAACTTTCCTTCGTTCCGTATCGTCCCTCGTCGTTTTGCCTTTCTCTTTTCGAAGAATCGCCAGCTTGATTGTTCATGAAATCTCGCTCTTCTAGTGACAAATTATTGATCGGGTTGTACTTGTTTTAATATAGTTTCCTTTCCCTGAGCTGATTGTTCTTTAATTTCTTCCAACCCAATTCGCTCCCTTTGATATTTTCGAAGGTCTTGTAGCGTTTCCACATTTTTGGAGAAGAGTTTGTCGTACAAGGGGTGGTTTTTGTCGAGTGCGTTCAAGAATGCTCGTACCTTATCCTTTTCCGAGGCCCCATTTCCAACTTTCACACACTGTGCTGTCCACCTCTCTGTCAAACTCTTAGTAGACTCCTTAGGTCTCGCCTTGATACTGAAAAGCTTCTCCACTCCTTGTTTAGATGAGTTGTTGTACAGGAAGTGAAGCAAGAAGACCTTCGATAGATCATTAAAAGATGAAATCGAGCATGCTGGAAGGTTGTCGTACCATGCTAAGGCTTCACCCTTTAAACTCGATGGAAAGTGAAAAGGAGGGGATACCGAGATACACCACCAACTTTTAATTTTCGTGAACCTGATTACGGTTGTTTGAACGATCTCACAAATCAATATTCAAACAACAACCTGAGTATAGTTCAGAGAACCGAACCCTAACAAGAACGTGGTTCTTGTAGATCTGAACAGAGATGGTTCACTCAAAGGTTATGAATCAACAAACTTGCAGTTACTTCAATTATATAGATCAGAGACAATATAATGCGAAAGGGAAAAGTAATGCAAGACACCAGAATTTTGTTAACGAGGAAACTGCAAACCTAGCAGAAAAACCCCGGAATCTCGTCCACATGTGAACACCCTCAGTATTAACAGAATACAGACGCTAGCCTACTCTCAGACTTTGGACTGGAATGTATCGAGACTGAATTAACTCTGTAAAGACGACGGTACCGAGTACACCACCAATCTTTTATTTTAGTCCACCTATAATTCAAACCTTGACCGGTTCCTGTAATCAAGAACTTAAGAACAAGATCTCTGTCAGATCTGATTGATTCACACAAGGGAGTCAATACAAGAACCGAAAGACTATGTCAACCAACCAAGTACGATACTTTAATTATATAAGATGACTCAAATATAATGCGGAAGTAAAGTAAAGTACACACAAGATTTTGTTAACGAGAAACTACAAACTCGTAGAAAAACTCCGGGACCTAGTCCAGTTTTGAATACTCTTAAGAAATAAGCCGCCAACACACCTACTCTCAGACTTCAGACTAGCTGGTGCAGACAATATGACCCTAATACGACTATTAGTCACAAAGATTTCCCCTCAGTATTCCTACGCCTCCAACCACAACAAGATGGTCACGCACATGTACTCCCCTACGTAAACAGACGCCCGTTACTGTCTTACGCAAGAGTTGCGTCACAGCCCATCGCAAGGACTATCACTACCTGACCTCCAATCGGACGATTACAACCTTATGGACAACAACCAAATAGCGGCAGGTCAAATCGCTAGATGATATATCCTTGGTAACTAACAGATATTTCACCGAAGTCTTTTCACACCAAGAGCGAGGATATTGAGTTTACTTAGGCAATAGACACCTCGAGATATCGATCAAGGTTTCAAAACCTAAACTCCCGAAAGAGCAACCTTGTCGTCCCAGTTGGAATCAAGCAGATAGCTGTAGCAAGTACGAAATGATATGACCGTGAAAAACGATGTACCTGCAAAGAACAAATCCAATAACAGCGATCTTGATTCCACTCAATATCTATAGTTTAGGCACACAAACCGAAAGAAGCTTGCTGACAAATCCAGGTTAATAGATAAAGAGTATGTTCTAATCACAACGATATTGAGTAGCCTTATATCAGAAGAGAAGGACCTTAGAATAAACAAGATCGTTAGGTTTGATAGACGTGATAGAATAGAACAGAACACAAATACAATATAAATAAGACTAGTAAACATAAACTAGATTCCCGTACGAGGTACTTCTAGGCTTCTCGATCCTGAGAGAAGACTTTCACGCAATTCTAGACCGAGAGCAAAATCTCAAAGGTAACTGAAAAGAAAA
>JAJJMA010181254.1:0-14870 GCA_023529015.1 Papaver nudicaule
TCATACTTTACCCTCTAAATTCTCTTTATTGTTTTACACCTAAAACATTTGGCGACCACAGTGGGAGGTCATTATCTCAGTTTTAAGAAGATATGGTTGAAACCAGGAGGCAGAGTTCAGAGAATACCAATTCTCCAAATAACCCCGATATTCCCACGAGTTTGCCTGGCTCAAGTGGGGTCGCCAACACCCAAGTAAGTGGCGCCATCACCTCTGGGCCCACCATCCAAGCCGTGAGCTCAAACTCTAACCCTAATTCTGCTTCTGCCTCAACTCAGAGGGGGCCAACCTCATCCCCTCTCTCCTTAGTCGTGTCAAACCCCCTGGTGGGCCCCACCACGTCAACTCTCTCCCAAATCACGTCCCCCCTCTCTCATATAGTGGGGACCACCAATACCACTATCTCTCCTACCCCTTTTACTCCTATCTCAAGCCGCACAGAAGCTTTTCTCTTTGGGCCCCGCGTAGGAGAAACAAGGAGCACTGAAGACTCACCTAGCATTGCGGATCTCATGAAGACCCAACAAGATCTAGCCCTGAGTCAAAACAATATGGTGAAAACCCGGATGGAGTTGCTGACTTGCTTAAAGACTCTGTCAGAAAAGCTGGCGCCACCCACAACTCCTGGGATTTCACGTGCAGAAACCCCTGCCAATTTTAACAAGGCGGGTCCCTCTCAAATTCATGTGATTCCCGATGATCAAGATACCTATGTTCACACCACACGTGGGCCAAATACAGGTTTGCAACATAACTTCGTCACTCGTGAAGATTTGCAGAATCTTTTGCAGGCTCGTAGCATGGAGAATTCAGATTTATTTCATCGTCATCAACCTCCATACCCAATTGAAGTTCGGCGTGAATCTCTTCCTGAAGGTTATGTCACACCTTCATTCTCCATGTATAATGGTATTGGGAATGCCCGAGAACATATCTCTCGCTTCCTGGAATCATTGGGAATACATGAAAGAAACCAAGTTGTATGTCTCAAGGAATTCTCGAAATCTCTGACAGGAAAAGCATATACTTGGTATAATAACTTGGCTCCAAATAGCATTCTCAACTGGAGCCAGATAGTTAGTGCTTTCCTCAAGAAATACTTCTTCGTATCTGAACAACTCACTCTCTCTGATCTGGGGAGACTCTATCAGCGAAACAATGAGCATCCGGATGATTATGTAACGAGATTCAGAACTCGTTCAGTAGATTGCAACGAACCAAATGTGACAGAGGTACAGTTAGTGGAGCTTTGCATCAATGGAATGATACCAGTATATCGCGCCTTGTTGGAGAACTTGGATATCGACAATTTCACCAAGCTCCATAAGTCTGCCAAACGATCCGCCACTACTGCACCTGCTCTATTAGAAAGGCCCAGGCCTTTAAAAGCCGAAGAAAGTCGTGGTGAAACGCGTGCCAGCAAACGGCTTGTCAATAAGCAATATAACTCTCTTCACTCGATTCATGCTGTTACTGAAGGTGTTAAGAGGAAGGCGCCTACTCCTGAGGCCCCACAACTAAAACGTGCAGTTCCAGCCCAACCTCAAGCTCCGGCACGGGTCCCAGCTAATGCTCCTGCACCAAAGGCACCACGACAACCAAGGGAATTCCCTAAAATCCCTGATTTCCCATGTACTATGGATGAAGTAATAGAGCTCCTGGAAGCGTGGATTCAAGATGGTGCTGTCAAATTACCTCCTGTACGGAGAGAGCCTACAGCACAAGAAATGACTGATCCTAAATACTGTCACTTTCATCGATTCGTCAATCATCCCACCAGCGAGTGTCATCGACTCAAGCAAATCTTCAACGAAAAGATCGAGTCAGGAGAGTTGAACTTGGGGACTGAGGGTGTGCATAAGAATCCACTCCCTCAGCACCAACCTCAACGTCAACACCAACGTCAGCATCAACCCAACATTCGAAATTTCACCATCTCCGGAGGGTCTGTCAAGCAAACTGCTAATTATTTGATGGAGAATTTATGCGAACTCTTACATTTTTCTAGAAGTCAGCGAAGCAACATTTTCGCTGCCCTCAGCTGGATTGCTAGCGGCAAAGAACTACCTATACCTGAGAAGGTTCAGCCGAAGCCTGGCGAAACTACACCAGAGATGATGACAGGGGAGCGCGTTCCAATACCGATTATCTCTGCTCATCTCGAAGGTACGAATTTTAAGAAAGTTCAAATTGATGCTGGTGTTATGGTTAATCTAATTCCAATCAGAACACTCCAAGCAATTGGGATCTCCCGACGGGATGTCATCTACTATCCCACGGTAACGAAAGATTCAAAAGGAAATCTCCAAGACATATATGGTCATGTTACTTTGGATCTGAAGGTGGACTCTGCTCGCACCAAAGCCAAGTTTCATGTAATCAAAGAGGATGAGGAGCACGACATGATCCTAGGGCGTCCCTGGCTCCATGGGAAGAGATTTGTACCTACAATCTTACCAGTAATCATCAAAGGCCAAGAGTTCATGTTTGACCAAGAAAGCTGCAACGTGGGAAAACTAGAGTACCGCGTGGGGTCCGAAACTCTGGTGATATTCAAAGAGGTACGTGATAGTGATTTGAAGTACTTTATTCATAATTATTTACTTCATGGAAACCCTATCCAACGTGTCCCCACACAAGGATTGGATAATTCTCCGACATGGGGACTTGATTGCATCAAGTCTATCAAACCCTCTGAGACACCTCAGGAGGAAATCAAGGCCACTTCCAATAGGTGGGTTCGGGCAAAGCAACGGTCTTATAGGAAAAAGACACCTGGGATGTCATGGGTTCCTAAGGCTGCTTTTCAAGATAAGGTTATGCAACGCACTAACCGAAGAGTAACTTCTATTTCGGGGTCCACACCAAACTGGGAGGGACCTTATGTTATATCTCGAGTCATGCCTAATACGCGATAAGTGCAATACATCAGCGACTCTCAAACATGGTGGTCAATGGCAAATGGCTCAAGAAGATATGAAGATTCACTCTCTAAATTCCTTCAAAAGAAAGTGCAAGTAATCTCTTGCCTTTTAACAATTTCATTCAAAAACTCAAAACCTATGAGTTCAAAACCATCAATTCCTACAAACCCTTTGTTCATAAAACCAAAGCAAAATAAAAATCTACTGAGAAAATGTTTTGCTCCTGAAGCTCTTCAGAAACAACCATCTAGTGAAGATTTCGCTCCTTCATCAGCTGCCTTCTTTATTAGAACAATATGAGCAGTCTTCTTCTTCACCTCTTCAGTTAACTTACGGAGTTCCTCAGTCATGGTAGCATGATTCCTCTCTTCCTGCTTCACCAAATCATGGGTGAATTTGCCAACAGCAGCACGCCTTGTTCGAATGTATTGGATTCTCGCCTGAAGCCACAACAAGTTGGGTTTGAAGTTTTCGAATGTAGCAATCAGCTCTTCTGCTTCATTTAGCGCCTCAACTGCAACACCTGCAAGCGTATGAAAGTGGGCACACCTTCCAACAATAATAAGGTGACCATAGAGATTCCATATCAGTGGGACGTGTCCCTCAGGAACATTAAATCCTCCCACTAGTATATGACCAGGGAGATCGTTTCATGGGGAGGATTATATGCCAAACCAGCATGAGGAAACTCAAGAAGAGTCCACCTAGTTGGAGCATCTACTCCAACAATGTCGATATTCTCACAGGCTCATATTTCTTATCGACGAGCTGAAAGAATTTCAAAGCAAGCAGAAGTTTAATAATATGTTTCAAGCTATATATTGAAAGCTTAACATAAGAGGATGATTGAATTTACCTCAGCAATAGGAGGATTCTCATCAGCAACATCGTCAAAATCCTTACTGAGGTTTTGACCATCACTAATCTTTTACCAACGAAGTAGCTGCCATTCGTTTCTTCATTATCCTCAGAAGGCTACAAGAGCAAACAAGCAGGTTCATCCTACATCAAATAAAGAAGAAGAGTCATTGAAAGAAGACATATCAAAGGGTTCACGACGTTATCTTGAAGATATAATTTTCTGACATCTGAATTCTTACGAAGAACGGCGAAAACTCAAAATCTGTACAAATCAGTAAGAGATATGAAGAAACTTTCTTCACGGGAGTTGTTCGTATGGATGTCTACTATCACGTCCTAAAAGGGCTTAATTTTTGGAGCAACCTACTGTCCGGAATGATTTTTCCACTGAACAGCGTACAGACTGCGACATTTCTGGACGTGGCGTCACATGGTGGCACATGAAATAACGAGCAAAAATGCATGAAATTCAGATTTTCTTTTTCGAGGTGATAGCTGCTGAAGTCCTCTTTCTAAATTGGGGTCAAGCATCGAAAGCCGACATCGGACGAAGATTCTACAGCCATTCCCGTGACAAGACGCAAAACAGGAAAATCTGACGGGAATTTTCTACTTTCATGCTAAAGTAAGAATACAAGCAATGGAACGAGGTCTTACCTTCACCCAATCTTGTGCATTAAGATTGGGGACTTGTTTATCATTCAAGAGGTCCATCATAGAGCTACTCTTCCCTTGGGGGAGCGACAATCCTCCCGAAAGGTGACTACCAAAAGACAAAGACATTTGTGTTGCGGGGCTGGCGAGCTTTGAGTTAGGCGACGAACGTTGCTGCACAAAATATGGTGATAGAGCGTCAAAATCATCATACAAAAGGCTCATACAAGCATTTAAAAGTTCAAGGTAATTACCAAATCATTCACGTCTCCTATTTTTCGCTTAAGAGTGATATATTTGAGCAGGGAGAACGTTTCCAAGTCTTCTTTGGAGGGAATTGCCCGTACTTCTTTCGGGGAAGCAACGAAATTCCTATACAATTGTACCTGGTCATCCCAGAACCGCCTACCTGCTTCAGTAACGGATGGCACTCTTTCTCCCGAGAGAAAAGATACTGGGCTAAGCAATCTGGTCTGATATCCTTGCATATTCTTTGGAGGAGGACCTCGCTGCGATGGGACATCCTGATCAAAACCCATCTGACGAGCTCCCCTGTCGACATTATATGCTTTGATTACATATGCTCCTGAGTCACTGATGCCAAGAACGTGCCCGCTGCAACTACTTATCATGAAAGTTTGTTCTTCATCAGTAAGGTCGTCATCTACAGAAAGAATCTTTGCCGGAATGATATTCGAACCAAATGAGCGAAGCTGAGCTACGCCTGTGGGGATTGAGGTCCATGGACGAAAGACCACTGCTGCCTCGTCATCCATGAATGCAAGAAAGTTCTTCGAGATAGGCTTATTCATCCAACGGACAATACGAGCTTGGTCTATATCTTTGACAGACCCTTTTGGAGCATAACCAGGGTAATGCTCGTACAACCAAGCTTGCACAAAATTTGTTGATATAAATGTCTCAACCTTTGCAGCACCATTCGACAATATCATATTTGCTAACAAAGTGGAAAGATGGGTATACAAAGTACCAAGGAATAAAGAACCAATGGGAACGGGAGTACCTTGTGCCAATTTTATGGCATACGGAATGAGTTCGGTTTTCAACTTCTTGTATTCATAAACATCTTCAAAGACGTCCTTTGATAACCAGAGCAGAAGAAATGCAGCAATTGATAATACCGAAACGCCAATATTACTGGCTCTGGTCCAGTGCATCATCCATGAAGCATATGCATCGCTGTGTTTGTTCAAGGTTCCAACAATGATGATTAATTGGGTCTGTACGTTCCTTTCATCTGCGTTCAAGCTAACTTTGAGTTCTCCATAAACTGGGAGTCCCAATAACGCTGCTACATCTTCCAGAGTGATTACAAGTTCTC
The DNA here is from genome assembly GCA_023529015.1 of Papaver nudicaule. NCBI lineage: Eukaryota > Viridiplantae > Streptophyta > Magnoliopsida > Ranunculales > Papaveraceae > Papaver > Papaver nudicaule. The sequence goes on from JAJJMA010181254.1 coordinate 5,782, forward strand.
CCCACGCCAGTATGAAGGAGTTTGTACCACTACACCAGCGGGACATAAAAGCAACTAAAGCACATTTATCTCTAATTACGAAGGAATTATCCGAACTCTTTACAGCATGATAGATTCCAGCCTGCTCAAAGATGTTCTTAACACCCGAAGTGTCAAGCGTATTCTGGAGATACATGGACCAAGAATTGATTTGTTTCTGCATAGAACGGAAAACGATACTGGAAGCACTAAAATCACCTCTCTGCATACGAAAGCGAGCTACGCGTGATGGAGTGATAGCCATTGAAGCGTTAAGATTCCCTGGGAGAATTGTAGCTTGGTCCCGAGGAACTGCAGCTTGTGCCAAGTTGGCCAGGCGACTTTCAAATTCATCATTAACATGAGGGAGCTCTTTCACGACAATGGTGGAGGAAATTTCATCAATGGCACGAGAAGAACTATGGGATTCAGTGTCAATCATCAGGATTCTTCAGTCTACAAAATACTGTGTCTGTAGAAAAAGGGGAGAACAAGCAAGGGAGATGATATCACGTTAAAAAAAAAAAAAACCAGCGTGAGGTATATATTTATACCTACAATATCACGCACGGCTTGGGAGTCCTAACCTAGTTAGGATTCCTGCTTGAATAGGGTTGGCCTAAGGCCCTGTTTGGACTTCATGCTCGTGGACAAGGCTTCTATGCGGATGTAGCTGGCCCATCAACTTGGTGCTCACCCTGGAACACTCAAGGTTCCATGCTGCGCAGGGGACTTAATGTTGATGGTGGTTTTTGGCGAGGAGGTCACAAGAGTAATTTCGCATCAATCTCTAGCGTCCTGGAATGGCTCAAAGAAAAGGTATGAATTTATTTTATAGTAGGGATAAGATATTTAAATTACCATTAGCTGTATTTTGATATCTCGCGACCCTAGCCTAGTAGCATGGTCCATATCCCTGACCTACGTATTAAAATACCTATGCATGCGCATTAGCCTAGCTCATGCTTGAGCCAAAACCCTAGGCCATTCACGCCACTTAGCAGAGGGAGTATACACGGTTATTCTTGGCCTATGGCCTAAGCCTAGCCTTGCCAAGCTATCACGCCACTGCCCCTCTTGGTTGGCCTAGCCTAACCCGCCAACACCCTTGGCCATTAATCTCTTGGCCTAAGCTTAGCCCCGCCTAGCTTAGGCCGCCAACACTTTGATTTTTATTTCTCGTGGCCTAGCTTAGCTCCCGCCTAAGCCAAGTCCCACCTAAGCCAAGTCCCACCAAAGCCTCACGCCACTGCCATCTTTCTTGGCTCTTGGCCTAAGCTTAGCCCCGCCTAGCTTAGGCCGCCAACACCTTTGGCTTCCTTCCTCTCGGCCTAAGCTTAGCCCCGCCTAGCTTAGGCCACCAATACTTTGTTTTCTTATTCTCTTGGCCTAAGCTTAGCCCCGCCTAGCTTAGGCCGCCAAACACTTTGGGTTTTATTCTTGTGGCCTAAGCTTAGCCCCGCCTAGCTTAGGCCGCCAATACTTTCTTTTTTTATTCTCATGGCCTAAGCTTAGCCCCGCCTAGCTTAGGCCGCCAATACTTTGAGTTTTATTCTCGTGGCCTAAGCTCAGCCCCCCTAGCTTAGTCCCCGCCAATGCTTCACGCCCCCTTCATCCTTGGAGGCCCAAGGATAATCCTTGCCCTAATCTTGGATATCCATGTCTTTGGCGCGCCCTAATCTTGGATATCCATGTCTTTGGCGTGCCTTGACACTTGGATACCCATGCTATTGCCCTGGCCTAATTTTGGAGCCCCATGACTTTGCCTTGGCCAAATCTTGGAGGCCCAAAGTCAGGGCGCGACTAAACTTTGGTGGGGAGTCACGGTTTTCCTTCCTTGTGCTCACGCAAGAGCCACGAGTCTTCTTCTCCCACGGGCTCTAATTGCCCCCCTTGAGGCTGGAATATATTCTTTTCTAGCTTCCCCTCTACTTATGGGTCCCACTAATCCAAATCCTAGAGGATTATGGATTTTACTAAGTCCATAATACTCTAGTTTCCTAATCAAATTCGGAAATCTGACAGTTCTGCTCACGTATTTCTCCAAGGCGTGATTTTTAGAGCCCAATCCGTAAGGAATTAGAAGGCGCTTCCTTCACGAAATATTTTCCTCTCTGAATTTCCTATAACATACTAAAAATTCAGATTTTTATCTATTATGAGCTGTCCTGGGCGATTTTACGAATGAATAACATGCAAACTGTACAGTAATCTGAAAATAACATAAATGTTATTGTTCATCTTTTGAACCTTATACTTAATTTCTTAATAAGATTATCATACCATATAACATGGCTTATTATGATCATCATGGCCTATCTTTAGGTCTTATATTGGCAATGCTTATGCATTCTTGATGATGGCTACGCTGTGATAGCATCATTCGTCTGTTTTTCCTGATTATAGACTTGCTTCTATAAATCAGTGCTATAATTCTTAATCATGGCTCATTGCTATGATTCATATTATTTTAGACATTCATATGTCTTTATTATTCAGGGAATTGGTGCATTACATGCCACAAACCAATTTCCCTTATTTATGGCAAGACGAAAGTCATATTTATCTGACTATTGCCACAGAGAGTTGCTGAAATCCTCTCAGTCTAATTGGCGATTGCATAGCTCAATCCTTAGACTCACCTTATCTTATCTAACGGCGGTTGCTAGCTCAACCCTTAGATTTATTTCATTGGTTTAAATGGCGATTGCCCGGCTCAATCCTTAAACCAAAACCTAAAAGAGACACACAAGCTTATCGCTTAATCTCTATCTTTACGCAAAAGTCCTGAGTTTACCAGTAATTGGTACGACTTTGCACTCAGTCAGCTTTGACTTAACAAATATTCAATCTTTAACAAATCTTACGAGAATCAAGTAAGTTACATGGGGGGATATTCTTTAGGGTTTTGGTTTGGCGGTCTACGGCACGTGTGATTGCAACGGCTCAATCACTCAACGGGAAAGAAACTAAGTCGTGTGAACGTTGCTGAGAAAATGGGATAGAGTAGTGGGCGGTTCATTCTTCCCTAATAATAGGCGCAAGACTTTCCCCACTCACTCCACACTCCCACTCTTCCACTTCTTCCACTTCTTACGAGATCAGTTGGAATTCTATTGCTATAAATAGGTCACTCGACCAGTTTGGAAACAACAAGTTCTCCAGCAAGAACAAACAGTTTCATTCAGTGCAAGTTTAATCAATCAATCACATCGATCATTGATTAACTCTTCTCATTCAGCATTCAACATCTAGTGAGAACTGAATATTCAAACTTCTTTAGCAATTTAATCATCAACATCACAGAAAATCATAGCAATTCTCTGATCTCACCTTTCCCTGCTTCCCTCCCTGAACCAACCCTAAAATCCTCTTCTTGTAACTGAAGCAATACTCGAACGGCCATTTCTTGGTTTAGGCGAGTCTTGTTCGATCTTGACCTCTCGAATTCATTACCATCTTTTATTACATCATCACACTTCATACTTTACCCTCTAAATTCTCTTTATTGTTTTACACCTAAAACAGCTAGTCGCCGAGCTTAAGAGCCATGCCGCTGTATCTTTAGTTCTCAGGACCATCGAAAATGCTTCCAAGATATTACGTCGAACAACTAAGAGCAGGCAAAGCCGGCTACTTTGGTGCTTACATTCATCATCATACCCGCCAAAGAGTGCATAATAACATTGCTGAACTAAGGCATGAAATTACAGTCTCATTTCTCCTAGCCACGGACGAAACAACACAATGGAGCAGCAATAAAAAGAGGGAGACTTATAAACTCTGTACCTTGATTTCTTTCAGCTTTTCTGTCGTGATCATAAATCATCTCTCATAGAATCTTACATGCAGTAAAGATATATATCTTGATTTTACAGCAGGTCGCTCCATCGAACATGCTTCGGATGATGAATTCAAGTTGTGCGTAAATTGGTAACTCCGAATGTGTATCTACTGTGTGAATGACGACTAAGAATATGTAGGAAAGCAAAAGCGGCAAAGGGGTTATCAAATACTTATGATGAGGAAAATGGAACACAACGGAACTTCAGCTTCCAGTGCTGCAATCACTCCCCTCTCGCTGACCCTCTACTTAGTTCACCAAAAAAGGGAAGAATTTCTGAAATTTTTGGTCTATAAATTTCAGCTTACTGTTTACTAAGCACCATTATATTTTAGTGCCATTGAATTTCAGCGCCATTATATTTTAGCGCCATTGAATTTCAGCGCAATTATATTTTAGCGCCATTGAATTTCAGCGCCATTATATTCTAGCGCCATTGAATTTCAGCGCCATTAAATTTCAGCTTACTTAAATTTCAACTTACTGTCTACTAAGCGCCGTTAATTTTCAAATCCTGGTGCAGCAATTACTCTCTTGCCGCTGATAAGAATGAATGCAATAACGTACTTCGATAGATTCTCTTCCGACTCAGATCAGCAAAGTCCTAAAGGGCGTACAACACAGAGGGGAGACTTTTGAGCCTTATACTATGAATCTTTCTACTAGAATACTTAATTCAGCACATGCATTTGATAATTTTGTTTGTCGTCATTAGGCTACACCTCTTTTTTCTTGCAGCTGAAATTGGGAACATCGGCGACATCAATATAAGAAAATTACATATGCTAAAGTTGGAAGTCCACATTTTTTCTAATTCAATACGCCGTCATCCTTAGTAGCACCATATTTATAACTCACTGATAAGGCATCATAGTATTTCATTTGGTATTATAGATTTCTAACTTATTACTAAAAATCCCAGGTACTAAATAAGCTATACGGCGAAATAAGAGTGGGAACCCGGAAGACGCTGAACTTTGGCTCCAACCAATGGAATATTTCTTCTGCCGACTCAAACAAAATGATAAGCATTTCCTACCACTTAAATTTCATCTTTCTCAGATATGAATTGTTTCAAAGTCAGATTTTTTTTTTATGACGGCGGTCATCGTAGCTTAGCGCATTGTTATACCACAATACAACCAAAATTATGTTCGGCGGACACACCTTTTGTACATTAGAGAAACTCAATAGAGACACTAATAACATTTGCCGCAATAAAATTAGAATTTCTTATTTTATTTATCACTCTAAGTCACATATTGCAATCTCCAAATACTTTAGATTATCTAAAAATTCCATCACAACTTAGCACGCTACCATATCACATGCAAAACGTGCTAAAGAGCATCATAATCAAATGATATAGTTCATTACAAAATTACTTGTACAAAGAATGATCAGCGGTGTGAGGACATAGCGACTGCATAGTCTCACACTTCCAAAAGGGCATCCTGCTGTTAAGTTTAAGATGCAAAGTTTTCCCAAGATTACTCGTGCAAAGAATGACGAGCGGTGTGAGGACATAGCGACTGCATAGTCTCACATTTCCAGAATGGCATCCTGCTATTAAGTTTAAGATGCAAAATTTTCCAAGGTCCGCTGAAATCAAACCAGATGATTACATATAGCTGTGACGCACAGTGTAATGTAACCATGATTATACTTAGGAATCCACTTGCTCAACCCAAGAGAGCAGCTGGGGCAAAACCTCAATCAGATTTAATTTTTTCAATTTAAATATTATATGATTACCGCTAACCCATGGGGCATAAATGCCATTCTACCATATATTTCGATATATTTTTGTCTTTGAACACAGATGAGAAACTTAACAGTTCGTCTGCACGATAAAGCACATAAGTAAAAAAGCGCCGAATGAATGAGTTAATGAGCTTCGCCGACTATATGGGATAATCAGTGAAAAAGCGCCGAATGAATGAGTTAATAAGCTTCGCCGACTATATGAGTTATTCAGTAAAAAAGCGCCGAAAGAAAAAGCCAATGAGCTTCGCCGACTACATGAGCTAATTGCTCCTGACCAAAAAGGTCTTATTGAGGCATAATTGCCAAGAAATCTACAAGGCTCAAAAGCCATATATTGAGGCAAAATTGCCAAGAAAAGTTACAAGGCTCAAAAGCCATATATTGAGGCAAAATTGCCAAGAAAAGTTACAAGGCTCAAAAGCCATATATTGAGGCAAAATTGCCAAACAAAAATTTACAAGGCTCAATAGCCATACGCTGAGGCAAAATTGCCAAAGAAAAATTTACAAGGCTTAATAGCCATACGCTGAGGCAAAATTGCCAAAGAAAAATTTACAAGGCTTAATAGCCATACGCTGAGGCAAATCTGCCAAGAAAATCATACGCCGGGACATAACGGATCATTTTAGATTTCAATGCATAGCTTTGAATAACAGTAAATCTGGCTAACTGGTGCTATAACTCCTGACGCGTTACTTGTTGATCTGTAAGTGATGGCAGAAAAATGTAAAATTCCTATCATGGTTAACCAACCACTTATAATAGATCGCCGACGGGCACAAGTAACAATGTATAGCGAAAACGGTTGCGATGTGGCTAAGAAAAAATACTGTCAGCTCATCATTGAAACTAAAATGGATTCGATTATACCGGCGGTAAAAGAAAAAGCAAAGTAAAGATTGCATTTGATCCTTATAAGGATTAAAAACAAGAAGAATTGGCAAGGAAATCATCTTCTTCAGCGGCATAATAATTCTCCATCTCATTTTTTTCAAGCATTGCTTGAAAGACGTATGCTTCCTCACAAGAATTTTGGGGACGCACAATTGAACTCGACAAAGGTCGTCATCAACATTTACATAATACGGCAGCCATCCAGCGGCATAATAAAAAGCTCTACCATAATTTTATCTTAGCATACTATAACTCCGAATTTATAGCGCTCTTCAGCTTCATCATGAGTCAAAAAAAACATTGCATATATTGTTACCTTTGCATTACTCCGCCATGATTTTAAGCTTACACAACGGAAAAACTAACTTTGCTTTCAAGTTGCTTGGATAGAGCATACCTACAGAAACTTCAAGCATCACCGCTTTCTAAGAAGACAAGGAGTTGATTACAACGGTCCTCACCAAAGAATTCAAGCTTGGTATACATGTCGCCGACCTGCACAGGATTCAGTTGGATATCAGCGGATATACATGGTAACATCAAATGCTTTCAAGTTGGCCAAGGGGCAACCGCCAAACTATTTACCTTACGCCGGACAAACAGGCTAAGTATCTCAAACTTTTCAAACATTTCATTATACGCTCAATAACGATACATTGGTCATTATAAATACATTTTCACTTCCCTTATGAGTTACTAACCACGCCAGGGGCATGATCACTAAGTTTGCGTTACTATTTGCATCTACAATATTATCTTCTATCTTTCAAATTTGTTTTGTCATATGCCTTAGTATGATCTTCAATTTGGGTACCGCTATAATTTCATTCAGATGGAGCGGCGACTTTACAACAAGATACCCGCTGAACACCACGAATTCTCGATGAGGTGAAATTGGTAACTACAAGTTGATACACGCTGGGGCAGCGACTCAATCTTATGTTACCCGCCGAATTTAGTAATAAACAAACAATAGTCACCTAACCGCTGAGAGCTAAGTATCACTTACCCAAGTTATTATATTAGCATGTCATAACTACTTGGAGTTATTGTTTCCTATGGCATTTTACAAATCCATATCATGACCAACAGGGGCGGAACCATTTATAAAATGCAGAAGTTTTGACTTGTTTTTGCTTTCAAAAGTTTCGATTCCTTACCTTTCAAAGCAAAAAGGGGCAACCATGTACATGAAATACAAAACTTCCTTTTAATTTATCTATGACTCATTTGCAGGGCATCACTTGGTGAATACAAGGATTATCAAAATTAATACAAAGCAGACATAGCGGTAAAAGCAAGAAAGCAGAAATGTCAGCCACAAGTCGTTGAACCTAGAGTCGTTGCTTCAGAACCTCGCGCAAGAGTAGGGGCAAATATAGATATATATATTTTAAAAAAAAGCAAGTTGTACTCTTCCGCTCAGTTCCTTCAGCAACAACAAAAATTCAATCAACCGTCACTCGCAAAACCCGTTGATGTACAATTACCGCTATGAAGATTCACAAGTAAACAGTTCAGATCAGGATCCTCAACAACAAATATATTTGAAGACGGCGAAAACAATTAACACCTCATTCACATTAACGGTCGCCGAACCTTGTCAGCCTATTGAAGAAAAAGCTCCATAGATTTTCGTACAACGGTATTCTCAACAAGTAATGGTCACCCGCCGAAGATAGAAGATCCGCTCAAGTTTACATCAGCACACTAAAATCCAAAGTTCAGAGTTAGTCAAGCACGATTGAAGACAACATGCCAATCCATGTCAGAACCATAGCCGCCAACAGAAGATTCGTTCAAGGCAGTTTGCCGAAGAAAGTCATCCAAATCAAGAATAGATCCGGCCAAGCTACTTCGAAGACTTTATTTCTTACTCCGCCTGCACCAGATGACGTTTCAAGGAGATTTGCTTAAGGATTAATCTGCGAACCAACCATAAGCAAAGGGGCAAAATGTAGGTGTAGAAAATGCATTCTACAAATAAAAGCATCCTAGAGGTGAGGCTACGTAAGAAGAGTATCAGTGAGAAGTACAGAAGCTTTAGGTTAATCACCATGCATAGGAGATCAGCAGGTGGAACGCCAAGGTCCACATTAGCATACGATACCGCTGAGGCTACATCAATAAATACCGCTGAGGTTACATCAACTGCCGCTGAAGCTACATCGACGAATATCGTTAGAAGAATGGAAGAGTGAATCGTGATCAGCGGGTAAAGAACACGTCACCGACAGAAAGCTGAGAAGTGGTTGAGCATTTGTCAGAAGATCAGAGTGGTCAGATTGTCAGAATTGACTCGTTGACTCAGTGGGATCCGCGTCAGCAATCCTTATCCAGTAGAAGACTATCCGCTGAAGTTCGAAGAATGAAGATTGAGGTCGCCGTCCATGCTTGATTGGCGGGGAAGATACATGATTATTGGATGTTGAAGTATATCCGCTATGTGGCGCCAAGCCAAGACCGGTGTAACTTAACTTTCCTAGGCAAAGATACACCATAGAAGAACTCTAGCATAAGATTCTCTTTGAGGGTAGTGTTGTAATTTCGTCAAATAGGTCTCATA
>JAJJMA010181256.1:0-28525 GCA_023529015.1 Papaver nudicaule
GCCGACAATCAAGATGACCAATATATAGTTGATGGGTGACCTGGGTTGTGTAATGGATTCTGTAGATTGGACAAATTTCAAGCTCAAGGGTTGCGAGGAGCAGTGCCTGTGTGTATGATTGCGTGCATCCGTTGGCGCTGTAATAACTTCGGTTATGCATGATCATCTGGTTAGTCCAAAATTTCTTCAGCATGGGTTTCTTCATTTAATTTATGCTTAGATTTTGGCTGCAAAATGTGTTTACTGTATATGACGAATGCTACATCAGATTGTTGATGAAAGAACATTCACTTTATCCATATGTTTCTTTCATCGATTTCTATTCCAAGTTTCCAACACATTTAGCTCTGTAGCAAGTATATATTTGTCATTCCATGAAATATGAAGCTACGGGGTATGCAATGTAATCAAATTAATTTATTACGCTTTTTGTAACATAAACACGATGATTACTTATCAGCAAAGTCGATTGTCGAACACACTTCTTTTATTAACTTATAAATATCAGCCATCACATGTTCCCATTTGTGTACAACAAGCATTCAGTTTATATGTTGTCCACTAGTCAAAAGTTTTGAAATGCAAAGGAGAGCAAACAACTTCATTAGAAGAAAAGAGAGAAGATGAGTACACAAAGTATATCTAAGCACTTCTGTAGTTCATAGTTTATAGTAATTTCCAGAGTAACATAAAACTCATAGGCCAATGGAGGCTGGCTAGAGATTTACTTGTTGAACAACATACACTAATCTGACGTCTCTTGTGTTTGTGAAAGAGTTTTGAGCTTCTTATGGTGCTGTAATGCAAATTTTTCGTAAAATGTGAGTGGTCATGTTATGTAGTTTGCAGAGAACCACACCAACTTGACTGATTTACGTTTATACCTCTTGACAATAACAACAGCTAAGTCGAAATCAATTCCACAAAGTGCAGTCACTGGTGTCTGAAAACCATCACACTACTGAGGCCTACTAGGAGACAGTGAACTGACACTTGTCAACCTTGAGTGACTCGTTTCAAGTGATTTCTCTCTTGGGAAATCTCAGATGTGTCTGTGAATCTTAAATCTCAGTATAGACGAAGTATTTTGTTGTGTTTGAAGTGTAAGAATATCATCTCTTGCACTGTTTACTCTGCTCAAAAGATGGACTCTTAGATTGAAGAACAATGAAAGGAGTTTGTGCATCAGGACACGGTAAACAACTCATACATCCCTGGCATTCTTTTCAAATTCTTTTTTTTTAAGATGATCAGTTCTTAAGCTGGTTGTTCATTTTCGTAGTTAAGTTGGTGGCTTACTATGTCTCCTTTTACATGGCTAAATGTTCTTTCACTTATGTTCTTCGAGAAACTAAAAGTATGTATATGAACTTATCATGGCTAAATTGCCAAATCAGTGTCCATTGCTTTTTCTTATAAATTGATTGTGTAATTGGTTCTTACCAGGAACACCGTTAAAACATAGGGAACATTCCTTGTTTATAGAGTGATAGGAAAGCACTTGGTCAAAATTGCAGTAGCATATATAGGTATAATTTAGTGGCCCCTCATTCATGTAGCTCCTACAATTGGTATGCTAACGGTTGTATATTCTGCTAGCACTTCTCGTTCTCATGACATGTAAATTGGATCCATTCAATTGTGATGACCTGGCCAGTAATCATAATTGCTATCGAATCCTAGAAATGTTGATTATCGTGCTAAATCATTCCCTACGTTCAATGTTTTTGTAGGTGCAAGGCACTTGCCACCCTGGATGTGCAGTTTCTCTTGTCCAACACCTTGCGGGCATACAGATATTTTGATTCTGAGATCTGCGGAGAATTTGAAGAGTCTGCTTTGTCTCATCAAAGAAAGGAAAAAGGTAACTTTCTCTGGGCTTTTTTTTTTTTTTTTTGGTATCACTGTGATAGTAAATTTGCCGTTAGCCATACAAAACCAAAATGAGGTTGATGTTTTATCAGTTCTTAGGAAGTTGTGCCAATCTGTTCAGACTAAACAGTTCCTAGACTCAACGATGGACCGAGTCTTATACTGGCATGAGCCTCTTTGTATTCTCATGCTGTTCATGTTGCTAAATACTACTGCGATTATGTAAAACCTTCACTAGGTCCACATGTTAACAATTCCATCCGTTGCTTGGCTCTTTCAATTTAATTGATAGGGCTGTGCTGTATGTACATGTTGCGGTAATGATGCTATCCACCCATACTATATGATGCTAAATAAGCTAAATATGACTTATTTTTCTATGTCCGCACTCTGCAGTGGAGGCAGTTATATTTGTCAAAAAGAAATCTTGACTCAATTTAATACTAAATCTAGCATTAGGTGAGTCTAAACCCCGTTCATAAATGTTGTGCCGAGAGGTTCATGTTCTTCCTCAAGGCACTCCAGGATCCGGCATCAGAAACAGAAAACTAAAACTCAAAGGAAGCTTAGCACAATAAACACAACAGACACATATTTAACGTGTTCTTCAATATACAATGATGTTTGTATATTGCTTACATCCATGGGCAGCAGAAATTCACTTTATTCATATATCAGAGAATACTCAATTCAATTGACACTTGACTCACCGCCTTCTTCACAACATCGATGGTTCACATTCATATTCTCGACTCACCTTCGACTCTCTCCCAACTGTCACAACCCTGGTTGTGAGAAACTTTTAATGGAGGATCTACATCTTTCACTTATGAGGAGATCCAATTCTAATCGTTGTGATACTCATATAACCTAAGGTTTATGATGAGATATATTGTAACCTAAGGCCTATGCCTTTATTTATAGGCTTACAATAGGGTGATTACTTGGAAACCAAGTTTTACTCCAATTAGGAAAGCTAAATCCTACTTCAATTAGGAATCTAGACTATAGCTAAGTATAGAAACCGTCTTTATATAGAATTCTAATCAATATTAAAGTCAAGTCAACTTTGGCAAGGAAATCTATGCCAACTTTCAACAATGTCCACTTTGCCAAGATTTCTAAGCCAACTTCACGATTCTCTAATTTCTCCACCTTGGCATGAAATTTTCACACTCACTATCCACGCCTTCATTCTCAACTGCCTTCAATCACCCGTATGCTCCAATCTCGCGAAGGGCTTCAACTCTTCAATCATCAAACGATGTGACTCCAATCATCTAATGATGTCGCAATCCCACAAAATGGGCTTCAATACTTCAATCATCTTAAAGATGCTCCACCGGTACAACCTCCAAATTCCTCGTATAAGGTTCAAAACACACCAAAGTAGTGTTTCAATCCCTCTTAGGACTGCATTATACGCTTCAACATGAGCTTCTCAATCCGTTCCCGTAATTGGGCTACAACTGTCTAAAAGACATTAACATACTAATGCACTTAGAAGTGCTTCAAACACAAAAGACATTGATTTAGTTCAAGATGGCCACTCCTGAACTTCACCAATCCTTTTCTTTGCTGATTTCTCAACAATCCCAATATCTATGAATTCATGACGCGTCTTCAACTTCATAGATTTCACATGCACACATTCTTTAAACCTGCAAGATTCAGTTCCATGCACATTTGCTTCACTCGTAGGATATAATATTTGGCTTCAACTCACCACTTCAATTGTCAAATTTGAGTTCTTCTCATCCTACCACATCAAATTCCAACGCTTTGTCTTCCACTACGGAGTTCAATGTTTCATCACATGCAACTGTATGGTGTACCCCCATACGGACTAAGTCTTCTCCAATTGATGAAATAATTCACACCTTACAAAGATGTAGTCTTTGTAAGATCTCGAACATATGTGTGAACACAGTCCAGTATTCCATATGTGGTGCAATTCATGGTACTTTCAACTTCAAAACTGGAACTTTCTACTTCAAGCTTGATTCTTTCTCCACATTCGCACAATGTTTGCAAAATCCAAGCATGATTCTGCATTTCTTCAACTCCATGCCCTATTGCATGAGTTTTCTTCAAATTTGTATCAGATTGTCCACTATCTGATACCTCAAGTTCTACATTCTTTGAATATAATATTTCCCGTTGGAAATAAATATTCTTTCTTCACTCCTTTCGTCACTGCAATTGCATGGGAAAACACCTTCAATACTCCACTGTTTAAACTAGTTTAAGTTGGAGTCAAATGGATCTAATGATTTCAGATTCTTCTTCAAACTTTGGTATACACCAAACACATTCAAATTTCTCGAGTTGTACCAAAGTACTTCAAACGAATGTTTAATATCTTAAACTTCAAACTCCAACTTCTAAAAGTCGGAAAACCATTCCCTAGAGAATGCATATAATAACAACATTCACACTTGAGAACTTCGCATCACTTGATCTTCACTCTTACAAGTTCACGTCCGAACTTGTATCTACTTCTTCGTTTTCCAACGCCCTCTCTTACGACAAAAGGCGATTCCGTTCAAAAAATTCAAACACCGCGTTCTTCAAATAGTTTACGAATTTCTTTGCCAACTATACATTACACATGTAGTATTGTACCTTTCAATTGTGGAGTGCCAAAACGATTCCTTGTTCCTTGCAAAGGTTGCACCTCAAAATTGGAACATACCTTCATGACCAATTTGTTTCTTTCACTCTTTCACTTCTTCAACTTGATGACTCTGTAGAATATACCTACTTCATTCTCCGTCACACATCATCATAACAACAAAGGTAACTAACCACCTTGCCTCTCCTTAGAAACAGTAAAAGAGGTTACTTCAACATCCGGATGGATGATTCAAAATGTACCAGATTTGCGATGTTCAATGGTACCAGTGCTTACAAGTAAGCTTCCAATTCGACACATCCAAGCAAACCCATTCAATCATATGCTCAAGGTGCATATGCCAAACTTGTGTCATCTTCATCCGTCTCTTACAATTATAAGAAACCATGCTCCACCCCATTCAGTATCTCCGTATAGGAAATCCAAATTTACCCGTCTTCTTCAAACGATCATCAACAATGCAATATACTTGTAGCCACTTGCTTCAAGTACTTCTTCAAGAAAAAAAAACACTTCAACCAGAAAATATTGAACCTTCACTAGTGTTCTTACAACACCATCTAGACTTTCAAATGGTCAATAATTCTCAAATGAAACCTATTTGATAGGTTGCTCCAATCCTCCCTACACCATGTAACTGAGGAAAACTTGAGCTTAATTTTTTTTTCTTCTTCAAATTCTTGAATGATGATCAAAACTCATGACCGGTAATATCAATTGTTCCCCTTGGTTCTTTGAACAATTCTAAGGATTTTGACGAATTTAAATTCAAAATTGGTATCCTTACCTCTTCCAACATACAAACGATACAACTTGTACTTCAAATACAATACTCTTGTATCCTTGCAACTTGGCTTGCAAAGCAAACACATTCAAATGGAAACCAATATGGTTTTCCCAAAACAGTCCACAAGAGTCTTATACATGCGAGGTAAAGACCAAAAACAACCAAATTAATTACCCGAAGCTATATGCACCATGCATAGGGTTTACGCTTCAAGAAGTATACCAATACCAAATCCTTCTTCGTTCAAGCAGAACTCCAACTTCATAAGTGTATCATTCAACAATCAACGATTGCGAAACACTTCGAATACATTCGTTTATGAAAATTGATACTCCAACCGGTGCTTGTCAAACCAGAAAATCCACACCACTACCTCTTCATCTTGATGCAATTCAAACGACCTTGTTTCCAAGAATCTTCATACGAGGTATACGACAACTATCTGAATTCCAAAGTAACTCTGATTTTCAAACGACAACTTGATTTTGCAACATGCCTATCAATGCATCTTCTTCCAGGCTTTTATCTCAATCTATGTATGTCTTCTTCAAGAATTTTCTGCTAATTCCTTCACATCACGTTTCCAAGACAAAACTGTTTAACCTTGCGTCATAGTTTCAAACTAGACCAATCTTCACTACCGTTTTGAAAACTGTCCCGATTCTTTCACCTTAGTTTCTGTCCAAACGAGATCTATTCTTTGTGTTAATCTTCTTTGAAATCTTCTCTGATTTTTTCAAACTTCTGTTTCTGACCGACTTCAAACAAGCAAACCCTAGATTTCAAAAACCTAGACCTAATCTCTGATACCAGTTTGTTGTGCCGAGAGGTTCATGTTGTTCTTCAAGGCACTCCAGGATCCGACATCAGAAACAGAAAACTAAAACTCAACGGAAGCTTAGCACAATAAACACAAAAGACACATATTTAGCATGGTTCTTCAATATACAACGATGTTTGTATATTGCTTACATCCACGGGCAGCAGAAATTCACTTTATTTATATATCAGAAAATACTCAACTCAATTGACCCTTGACTCACCACCTTCTTCACAACATCGATGGTTCACATTCATATTCTCGACTCACCTTCGACTCTCTCCCAACTGTCACAACCCTAAGGTTGTGAGAAACTTCTAATGGAGGATCTACATCTTTCACTTGTGAGAAGATCCAATTTTAATCGATGTGATACTCATATAACCTAAGGGTTATGATGAGGAGATATATTGTAACCTAAGGCCTATGCCTTTATTTATAGGCTTACAATAGGGTGATTACTTGGAAACCAAGTTTTACTTTACTTAGGAAAGCTAAGGCCTACTTCAATTAGGATTCTAGACTATAGCTAAGTATAGAAACCGTCTTTATATAGAATTCTAATCAATATTGAAGTCAAGTCAACTTTGGCAAAGAAATCTATGCCAACTTTCAACAATAAAGGCCAGGCTCAGTCATGAAGTGATCTTGGTGTCAGGCATAGTTGAAAACCCTGCCCACAAGCATTGGACTCAGTTTGAAAGCGAGCCTGGCATCATTCTGGTCAGACTGTTGAGATCAGTTGTGTTTCGAATTCCACTTGGTTACATAATTTATTTTTACCACTGTGCGGGTTGTTCCTAGATGCCATGCTTTTTAAGGTCATTGCTGTTATGAATGTGGTGAGAATGGGCTTTGGGTTTCTTTAATTGGTCCTCATACTTGCGATTTGAGATTGTTCAAAAATGGGCTTTGGGGTTTCTATTTGGAAAAAGTACAAGATTGCCTCGCTGAATTGTTGCAATAGCATCAAAAATGGGTTTTGGTTTTTAATTCCTGATTATGGCTTGATTATGTTTATCGTTGCGGTTTATGATATCCATTTTGTTTGTTCTTCTCTTGTGGAGTATGACCATTAAGCCATGTCTTACACCAGCTTATCTCACCAGCCACATATGTTTGTAGGGATTTTACCAGCACCAAGGCCACTATTACGAGCAGGTGGCCTTGGAGTCACGGATCTACTTGCTCATATGCCACACCCTATATGTCTCAATGTATGTGTATTTAGTTGTGAATGCTCAATGTATACCAGCTTTTGATGGTTCTTTTGTGATTTTGTAGGGATTGTTCGTCCAAGGCTTAGTCATATTGGGGTACCAATTATATCTACTACAGCAGCTGTCGTTGTACCCCATCCAGTTGTCACCTCATACGAGCAGAAAGAAGCAAGTTGCAGCACAAGGTAGTAGTGCACAGCTATACCTTGACCCATGGTGGGTTGCCTTGTTATGGCAGGAAAGCAAGATCTTTCTTGGAGTATTCATCATAAATAACCAGTAAAGTTGAACAAAGACGCTTTGGGAACCGTTTGGTTGATGCGGACTACGTAACTTCTGGTATCGTCAGATGATGTTTTGCTGATCATACTAAGTAAAACACACCTTTTGTCAACATTTTTATAATTATTTAAATTTCAGGGATATTGGGCATACCGCATACCATTGAATGGGACTTTGAATTTTTCTCTAATAAAATATCTACGTTTATGGTTGGTTGTAGAAGTTCACTTTGGACGACTCATTTAAGTCGCTATTGACTTATTGTCTGACGTAAAACTGGATGTATGAATTTTTGTTGAAAGCTGATTCAGGGGCTTCGAAAAAAACTGAAGCCCCTGGATCACAGTTTCCCCGAAGTAATTTGGCCCTCCCCCTATGTATTTTTTTTAATACCAAAACTACCCTTTTATGTTTTGATAATCAGTGATTAACCAAATTGATAATCAATGATTAACCAAAAGTATGATTAACAAACTTTAAAAAAAAAACTTAATCAAAAACTGAAAATCAGTGAAAAACTGAAGAAGAAGAAGAAGAAGAGAGAAAAAAAAAACCTAACTTTTTTTCTAAAAAACCCAAACTTGATTCACTCAACCAAAATGAGTGAATCAAGCGTCGAAATGGAGCTAGAAGTATCTCCTTCCATTGAGGCTAACTTCATTGAAAAACTAGGTCGCATTCACTCCATGAAAATCAAAATTCGTGAACCAGAAGTACTTACGGCTGACATCTGAAGAACAGCTAGCCGTAAGTTAGCCTGCCATTAAAGCTTCAGATGCAAGACGTAAGTCCATCTTAGTGGCCGTAACTTACTTACGGCTAATACCGATACTTGGATTATCAGCCGTAAGTTCCTTTATACCAAAATTTTTGTGTCGCAAAGTTACCAGCCGTAAGTAGAAGTTAGTAGCCGTAAGTTTATTTACGGCTGAAATTGTATTTGGCTTAGTAGCCGTAACTCGACTTACGTCTGAAATGTGTAGCCGTAACTTGACTTACGGCTGGTACCAGGGTATTTTCAGTAGCCGTAACTACTCCTGTAACTATAAAACAATGCTACTTTTTAACAAACATAGATGCCTTACACCTATCAAACCCAAGTCATAACATAAGTAAACACCCAAGTTTTCCCAATATAACAAAACCACACATTCATCCATAAACAAAAGCATACCTAATATCCAAACAAGCTAAAATTAATTCCAGATTCATAACATAAGTTTTTCACTCATAATGGGCATAAGTTTTTCACTTATGAGCTTTTTTTTTGCCTTTTCCAGCAACGCCTTTTGCTCCAGCTCTACCCCCACGAGTGCGAGGACCATCACCAGGAGCACGACTACCTCTTGGTTCACCAATGTAAGGACCACCACCTCGAGTTCGACGTTCTTCAATAACCTCCTCTTCATCAATATATTCTTCTTCATCCGATACTGGAGGAGGCTGCCGAGAAGATGAGGATTCACGCGGCCTCTTGGTACCTCTCCCGAAGCATTCAAAAAGCGCATCTCCTTGGGGTCCAAGGTCATGAATTCCTTGGATTTGGTTCTTGAGAACTTCCTGTTTACTTACACTCAAAGATTTGCCACTGGAGATGTGGGCGCACATGCTCTTTACCAACATTTGCACTCGTTTTTGCTGCAAATAACATAAGTAGGATTAGTTTAAGACCAGGGAATCATAACTATGATGAATTTATAGTGTGCTTACCCCAATTTTGGCCATTTTACCCAACAACTCCAACGATTTCTTCCCCTTCCCTTCAACGGCCTTCTTGAGTTTGGCTTTCTCTTGTTCGATGATGCGGATTGCTTCCGGATCGTGGTTGATCACATAAGGATGACCCCACTTGTAGAACCATGGCAAATAATCTGGTTCAGCATCTTTTGTGCCCAATGCAGGAATCAGCTCGCCCATTGGGATGTGGTATTGTGGTTGGTGACGATTGTTCCATACGTCCGTTGATGGATTTGGAGAATAGACCGTCTTGATGTAGCTGTTATCAATTTTAGTACCATCCTCTATTGGTTGCAATTTGAAGTTCTCATGACGAACAACAGTCTGAACAAAACCAATTTGACGGAGACATCGCCTAGGATTAGTCATGACAAACCCATGAGGATGATAGATAGGCCCATTATAGTCAGCAAGTGGTGAAATCTCACGCTTGTCATCCCCCGTTTCCGGGTCTATACGCATGTATGGATCAAACACCACTTGGGATGCATCTAAGTTGTCTAATTGTTCCCTCAACCACTCTATCTTCTGATGCTTCTTTCTTAGTTGGTTTTGTTCGAAAGGATACTTCATACCTG
This sequence comes from Papaver nudicaule, assembly GCA_023529015.1. Lineage (NCBI taxonomy): Eukaryota > Viridiplantae > Streptophyta > Magnoliopsida > Ranunculales > Papaveraceae > Papaver > Papaver nudicaule. Next base: position 9,932 of record JAJJMA010181256.1, read on the forward strand.
TTGGGCGATCGTCATTAGGATCATCATCCTCATCATCCTCATCATCCTCATCATCCCCATCAACCTCAGGAACCTTGTCCTGCTTCCAGTGTCGGTTCAATCTTGGGCGTATCTCAAGTGTTGGAAAATGGTCATAAAACCATGACTGAAATTGAAAACATAACGTTGGGTTACAAATCAAATGAAGATGAACATAACATATTACGATAAAATGAAGATGGAAAATCAAAAATTACCTGTAAAATACCAATATTTCCAGCAATGTTGCTAGCACCCGCCCTCGAGGCCTTTCTAAGACCGTCTAAAAGGAAGGCAAGGGTTGCCGAACCCCACGAATAGTCGTGGGTGCCCTCAATGGTCCTCAACAACTGAAGGTAGCCAATATTCACCCGGTTTCCACTCTGGTCGGGGAAGAAAATGGTACCAAGTTGGTGCAACAAGAAAGCTGTGGCCACCTGCTTAGCCCTCTCATCAGAAAGTTCCTTCTTGAGTGTACCCCCAAACTCAGGCCTCAACCTATCAAGCTTTACCTTTCGAACCAACTGTTTGTTTGCGGTTTTTCTTAGGTTTTCCTCAGTCTGGGATGAAGCAATCCAGAATTCCTCATCACATTTAGGTTGGTTCCACCCAAGAGTGGCGAAACATAGGTCATACAGTTTTGGCCAAGCCATCCTTTCAGTATACCCTTCGCGAACCGCTTTGCCTTCATTTTGGAGGCCGGCAATGGACCACATATCGTCCAAGATGAGACTCATCTCGCCGAATCCAAAATGAAAGGTGTCGGTTTCAGGACAGTATCTCTCTCTCAAAGCGGCACTGACAATACTGTCATGGACAACCTGAGAATTCTGAATGCCAGACCACAATGCTGAAGCCTGAACCAGAGCCTTAACCTTTGGTGATTCATCATTAATGGACCAAATCCCGGCCTTTTGGTGCTTCAAAAGCTGAACTGCATCTTTATGATCCTAAATACAAAACGTTTAAATTTTAGATTTTGAAAGTAAGATTATAGTAAAGTGGGAAAAGTATTGATTCATACCACTTGCTTACAAACTTGTGCGGCCCACGAATGCTCGTAACCAATTAACACACTTGGATCCTCCGCCTCACCCCAAAGTCTGCCATCTTCCTTTGGTGGTAAAAACCCGTCCTTTGGAATTTTTTGGTGTCTAGGTCCAGCTTTCTTTCTCTCCTTCCTTTCGTTTGGTGGCTGTTGAGACGAGCTAGCTTGTGGTACATGTTGAGACGAGCTTGCCTGTTCTTGATGTTGAGACGAGCTAGCTTGTGCTACATGTTGAGACGAGCTTGCCTGTTCTTGATGTTGAGACGAGCTAGCTTGTGCTACATGTTGAGACGAGCTTGCTTGTGCTGGATGTTCAGGCGAGCTTGCTTGTGTCAATAAAAAATTTGGTGGTGGTTCCTCAGAAACTACAGCATCATCAATTGGAGCAACATCCTCCAAAATATGTTCACCGCTCCCACTTCCTCCCTCATCTACCAGGCCTACCCTTGCACCTCTGTTGCCGGCGTGCAAATTAACACCCCCACGAGCTGGGGGGGAAGCAACAGGGGTCAGGTCATTAGCTCCCTTTTTCTTCCGCCTGTGGTAAACATTTGGTGAACAACGACTGTTTGAAACAACATAACCAAGGAAATAAATTACTACTTACGGCTACATAAGGGTTGAAGAAGCAAAACGTAACTAACCTACGGCTACAAATGCCGTTATCGAAAGTCGACGTAAGTAACTTACGGCTGAAAGTTATAAGAAATTAGTAGCCGTAACTAGTTGACATTTGGTATCCAAAAGTTACAGGAGCACTTACGGCTGGTAAGGCAAAAATTTTGGAGACGTAACTATACTTACGGCTTCTAATTACCACTTACGGCTACTAACTCTGCGATACAACTTTGGTTTCACTAAAGGACTTACGGCTACAAACGTGAAAACCTAAGTAGCCGTAACTAGTTCTGTAACCGCAAATTTGCCCTAGTTTCAGTTTTAAAAATAAATCTAAGAAATAAAAACTGAAATTGGAGAGATGGGTATTCAATTCTTACCTCTGGGAGACCATTTCGAGGTTGGATTGAAATTGTGGAGGCGGTTGGAGTGGATTTGGTAATAGTTCCGGTGGGTTTTCGGAGAAAACCGCTCTCGGACGAGTGGGTTGTTCTTCCCCCTCCTTTGATTTTGGTTTCTTCGTCATGTTTTTATAGAATTTAATCGCCGATGAAAGTATTCGTAATCGCCAATTAAGCGAGGCGAGGAAATAGAAGAGAAGAAGAGAAAGAGAGAAAAAGAGGCGTAGAAGAAGAAGCAGAAAGAAGAAGAAAAAAAAAGAAGCCCCTTTGGCTTTTTATTAAAGGTTTTATTGCACACGCGTGTGTTCCGCACATGTGGCCAATTGGGGTGCAAAAAGAGAGCATGGGTTGTTTCTGCGGGTGTAAATAGTAAATACAACATAACTACTAATTTCAAAATATAGATGATACAACTACTAATATTCAACCATTAAAACACATAATTGGTTCACCCATAGATGTTTAGGTTTACACATAACATAAAAGAAGAACCGTACTCAACACATAATGAAAATTAACTAACATTTCCAGTTCCAAACCATGTTCGGCTGCGGATTAGTTCAAAGCTCGGTCCGCCATTCGCCTCGACAAGTGGACGAAGACGTTCTACAGCAACACAAATTCTATTGCGACAAGGAACGTCGTCCACCTCACCAACTCTCTTGCGTCGAAGATTACGGATTGGTCGCTCATTAAGGTCACAAGTGCAAGGGATATAGCTGGGGCCAGGATCAGGGTCATCACCCAATAGTGGTAGAATATTACGAATTGGTGATCTTATGGCAGGAAGATACTCCCTTTCTGCACCTTCTTGTGGAAGTTCCTCAATAACTTGGCTAGTTTCATTTGGTTCAATCACAACACTGGATTCAGGAATCTGTACTTGCATTATTTCAGTTGGTGCAGCCACGGCACTTGAGTCTGATTCTCTGAAGCGCAAAATATGGCAGAGAAATGTGAGAAAATTGGTTGTCAGTGTAACTTACGGCTACTGATTCAAATAGAAATGCAGCCGTAACTCAACCTACGGCTACTAAGCCAAATAGATATGCAGCCGTAACTAAACTTACGGCTTATAAGTTTGCACTTACGGCCTGTAACTTTGCGACAAAATTTTTTTATTTACAGAAACTTACGGCTAGTAACTAATGTATCAGTATTAGCCGTAACTAACTTACGGCTAGTAAAATGAACTTACGGCTTGGATCTGGAGCTTTAATGGCTTACCTAACAAACTACTTACGGCTAGCTGTTCTTCAGATGCGAGACGTAAGTAGGACTTACGGCTCTAATAGCCAGCCGTAAACTGGTTTTTCGATTTTCATGGAGTGAATCTTACCTAGTTTTAGCACCAAAATCAATAACAAGAGAGTGGGTTTGGATGCTTACCTTTGCTGCTCCATTGTTGCATCAGTTTTGGTTCCATCCATGATCAAAAACTCGAAAATGAGAAATGTGGAGAGGAAATGGGGAAGAAAAGAGAGGTAAGAGAGGAGAAGAGAGGGGAGAAATTTTGATGTTTTGTTTGTTAGGTTTTGATTTTTTTTGTGTGGGATATAAGTATTTATGTTTGTAATTAGGGTGGGTAAATTTGGGTAAAAATTAGTATAAATTAGTATAAGGTTAACTTAGTCATTTCACGTTTTTTTTTACACCCCCTTATAATTCGTGGGGACATTTGAAGTAAATAGTGCAGGGGCTTCAAAAAAGTTTCAAAAACTGAAGCCCCTAAATCACTTATCTTTTTGTTCTTCTTTCTTGCAAATCGCCACTAAAAAAAATCCCCTTTCCTCTGTTCGAGCTCATTTTCATTTTTCTATGTTGTTCATTAATTCTTTTCCGATCGGCGTTTGATCATTAAGGATCTCAGGGACGGTGGAGGAATATGACTAATACAATATATTTTACTAGCCTCCGGTATCACGACACTGTTGAGCAAGGATCGGAAATTGCGGCTGCTTCTGATAATGAAAACAGTGGGGAGGAATCATCTGTAGCTGATTTGGCAGCGTGTACTGAAAATATCTATAACGGATTGTTGGAAAAGGTGTCTACCCGACCTGTTATTAGAATTAAATGTTTTGGATCTCCCTCCGATGACGAAAAAGAGGATGTTCAAAAGAGTGACAAATTACATGTTCTGTCTACAGTTACTGTAAATTCACCTGCTCCAAAATGGTTCTCAGCTGTTGCTGCTGACGTGACTGAAGGATGGCCTGTTTGGCTCTCAGCTGTTGCTGATGTGACTGAAGGTTGGGATCCTTTACAAGCAAGGAATTTCGAGAAGCTCGAAAAGGTTCGCTCCCTCTCTCTCTCTCAAGATGCATAAGTGTAGGTGTTTTCCTTTATGCTTTTTCTGATATTTCAATTTAGTTTTTCATTTATCTAGATTGGGTATGGTCCAAGAAGCATTGTATACAAAGGTAGAAACACGTTGCCGGGAAAATTTGTCGCAATGAAGAAGGTTCGATTTGATAATTTGGATCCTGTCAGTGTGAAGTGTATGGCTAAGGAGATTCTTGTATTGCGAGAATTGGATCATCCTAATGTTATAAAATTGGAAGGTTTGATAACTTCAAAGACGTCTAGTACTTTGTACCTTGTGTTTGACTTACATGAAACATGATTTGGCTAGTCTATCTGCAACCCCTGGAATCTGCAGGTTTTCCGAGGATCAGGTAAAACTCTCTATCTGCCATCCTTTTTTTTACTTTTTAGTAATGTATTAAGTGAATGGGTTGATTGGCTGAAGTTTGTTTGTGCACAGGTAAAGTCTTACATGAATCAACTGTTATCTGGGCTCGATTACTGTCACCGTCGTGGTGTACTTCATTGTAGCATCGATGGGTCACATCTCCTCATTCACAATAATAGGCGGATGCTTAAGATTGCTGGTTTTGGATCAGCCTCAATCTTGTCAATTGATTCGAAATCCACGACTATTCCATCTTGCAATTTAGTGTATAAAGCGCCGGAGATTGTTTACGGGGAAAATTATGGTATAGGTGTAGACTTATGGAGTGCAGGTTGCATATTAGCTGCATTTATGGGTGGTAAGCCTATTATGGCTGCACAAATAGAGGTAAAGTGTAACCTCCTTTTCTATCTTTATGTTCTAAGAATACTAGTATTGTTCTTGTTTTCGATTTGTTTTCATCTGCAATCCTTGTTAAAGCATGTCTGCTTTATCTCTATACTTTTATATCGGCTAGGCAGGAAAATAAGCTAATGCATTTACAAGTCATAGCTAATATGTTGATTTACATATCATCCATTTAGGCGAAGCAATGGCTTATGATTTACAAGTCATATGGAATCATTTCTGAAGAAGGCTGGAGAAGGAATTTTTCACCATACAAAAACAGCGTAAAAGAGACATTCAAAGAATACCCACCGTCAACACTAGCGCTACTTGAAACTCTGCTTGCTACTGACCCAGATGAACGTAAAACTGCCAGTGCTGCCTTGATGAGTGAAGTAAGCTTCATATCCTTCTATATTCTTATTTTCTTTCTTTGAAGGCAAAGAATATGTTTCTATTCAATGGGCTTATCCTCCTCCAGTAGCCGGTTGCAAAGAATGAAGCCAATGTTGATGTATGGCATACGCTGCTTATCACATTTTACTATTTAGAATTATAGATCAACCAAGTAGTTTTACTTCTCTTAAATTAGTCAATACGGTTGAACTAAAATTTTCATTTCCAACAATGACACTGTTAGTTACATTCCCCAGAGCGAAGAGAAAAAGTGTGAACTTTTCTTCAGTTTGGTTTACATATTGTGGTATTAATTTGCAGATGGCATCACTTTCTTCCTGTGTTTTAGTTCTAAATATTTATCTTAATCTATGAATGGTGCACTAATTATTTCTGCTTATGCTCCACGGTCTCTGCCGTTAAAATTGGAGGTAGTTCTCTTGTTTTCCAGTAACCTTCACATTGCACTCATCTCATTGATTTCCTTTATCTAGTAATTTGACTTGGTTTAGATATTCCACTTACCTACCTAATAGTTATCCACCAATGTTTGTGTATGTGACAAGCTGTCCTGTGACTTATTGTATGGTGCAGTTCTTCACCACAGGACCACTTGGCTGTCAGGATTCAAGCTTTCAGAAGTCCCCTCCAAAGGAAGAGTTGGTCAATCTGAAAAAAAAGAAAGTTAGGTCTCATAGTGAGGTATGCCATCTAAAAGACGTGTAACCGCCAATTTTTCCTTTCGTTGGTGCAATGATTGTGTGTCATACTCACATGCGAACTACCTCGTATTGCAGTTCAACAGCGTTTTCCTTTCAACCGCGGGTATACCAGTTAGACGTTCTAGGTATGTAAAGCCTGAATGACTGATTGCATATTGCTGTTCTTTCTAGGACGGTTAATCGTTGCTCCGTGATGAAAGTCATCCATACTGAGTATAGATCCCTCGTGTGACATATCTCAGCCATAGGTGAATTATTTAGTTCAGGATCCAAGACACGAAGCTACTTCTTTCTGATTGCTTAACCGTTTTTCTATCTATTGATCTACTGCCATCCATGGTTTTGTAGGAGGAGGGGTGTGCAATACATTGGTGGTTCCTAAAAAGATTTATCAAATCTGCAAGTAAGTCCATGAAACACAAAGAAAACATCACATTCCTTTCTCTGTCTCTGTGCGCGCATGAGTTGATGATATAAAAGAACATAACTTACGATCATCCAATGTAAGCAAAAACACTTGATTAGAATTTTCAAAGTCTTCTTTGTCCTGTGTAGATATCTAATTAGTTCTTTTGAATTCGGCAATGCTTGTTCGTGTATTTTATCACTGCCATATATGCTTGTTCGCCTTTTGGAATTCATTCAGTAGTTTACGAACACCTCTTTTATGTCTAACATTTGATACACAGTCTGATGTAAACCATTTGCATGCCATGCTACACTTTTCCTCTCTATCCAAATAAATTGAGTCAAACATATTGAGTCAATAAATGACAAAAATATCCAAATAAATTGGGTCAGATCTGACCGAAAAACAAACATATTGAGTCAGACCTAGTCGAGTTAGATCTAAATCTAGTAAAAAAAGAAATGATGTAAGTACCAAACTCCATGAAAATGAACTACATTATTTTATTAAATCCTCAATTGTAAGACGAAGAAAATAAAATCAGACAAATGCAGAAATTTTGAAAACTCGAAACGACCTCCACTTCATGAGTGTTGTTGCATGTTGTGGTATCAACCAAGGTGCATGTGAACCTTAACAGCTAACAAGAAAATGCAAATAAGAGCAAAATAGATGAGGGAGTGAATCACAACTGATGCACCACTTGTATGAAAGCTCCCAAACTCAATGAATCGGCCTCGACCAGGCAGCTGAAACAGTACCCCAGGGGACAACAAGATGAACAGAAAGAACGATACGAAAACCGGTCCCCAATCTGCCATCTCGCAACCAAATATTTTTCTGAAGTAAACAAGAGAGATTGTTAAGTTCTAGAAGTGGTTGAGAGAAACAGTTCGTTATTAGAACAAGAGATTGAATGGAGCAATTTGTATAAGCATTCAACAGTAGGAAGGGAATTAAATGAGATTCATGGTGGGAAGAAGTTTAAGGAATCAAGTCATGTATAGATTCATTTCCCGCCGTCCCATTAATAATTTCCCTTTGAAACAGGCTTTAGAAGAAGCACAACCAATTTCTATGCCTATGTACCTTGAAGTAGAGGATTTCTTTAGATGCCAACATTTTATATCATTTTGTGATTTGTCACGATTTTTTTTTCCCGGAATAAAAAGGGGCAAAATTCCTTATAGAGAGAAAGGAGGGGGAAAAAAAAACTATTACAATTAAGGCCTAAAGCCGGAGCCCAATTCTAACACTGTTACAATTTAGGCCTTGAAGTAGAGTAATTTGTACTACTTTCTCTCCTGGTCATGCGATTTCTGCGGCAGTTGATCGTAACCGTACTAAATATTTGGATAAATATATGGTTTTGGCATTTTAGCATTCTCCACGTTGGGGAGCTTGAAGATGATACCATAGCTTTTCTGAAGAACTTGAAGAATTGCATAGCTTTTCTATTTGATTTTGTCAAGTAGAAATGTAACTCACCTTGCAATCCAAATCAGTCGCAGCAAATTGTCCAAGTAGCAAAGCCACCTCCCTTTGGCTCTCCGAGCAAAGAGAACTGTCATTCAGGATTCAAACGTCTTTTGAAATACTTGCCAAGTGTTTGGCCTCGGAGATGACCACGTCATCTACCCAATAACCCTTGAGAATAGGCTTATGCATATGCAAGATTGGCATAGCCATGCCATTGAAGGTTGCTAAGCTTGAGGTATGCAAGCTCCATGAGTGGTAAAGCTTGTGTGAAGCATATTGTGAGGCTCCGTATTTTTAGTTTTGAACTTCGGGACGAAGTTCTTTTTAAGGGGTTAATAGTGTGAGACCCTGTATTTTGGAATAATGATTTATGCGCTTAAAAATCAACTCGTAGAGGGTTGGGTGCATTTTATTAAATTTGGGTACACTTAACTATATATAAATGTCTAGCTCTTATCCCTGTGGAGTGGTAGGGAATATAAATATCTTTAAATTACTCCAGTTTCCTAATATAAGCATGTGAGAAATAAAATGGTTGACTATATTCATTTAGGGTAATTAATGTATATTTATTCCTGATTTATATTTAGGGTAATAAACATATACTCCCTCCGTCCCATATAAATTGAGCTAGTTATATTTTGATTTTGTCCCACATAAATTGAGCTAGTTCTATTTTATACCATGAACTTTCAAAATTACCCTTCCTAAATTAAAAGAAGAGTGGTCCCATGAGAGAGAGTGAAGGTAAGATAATAACAATAGTTAAGGGTAAACATGAAGAAAAAAAATCTCTCTCTTCCCTGCCTTAATAATTGTGCAAATCCCAACTAGCTCAATTTATGTGGGACGGAGGGAGTATATTATTGATTATTTTTCATTTTCTAAACCCTAAAAAGATTAAAGAAAACTTAGCCTTCTTCTTATTCTCCTTCTTTAATACTTCCCTGTGTTTCACAATTTCTTCTTCCACTTTTACAAAAATCAATACAAGAAAAAAGGTCAAAAAATCCGTACTATTGATTTATTGAAAGTGTGTCGGTTTTGCATCAAAGTTTTGGGATTTCTATGTTGAGGTAGGGGATTCTTGAAACATTAACCTAAACTCAATTAATCGTTATTCATTGATATAATTTATCTTAACCCATTTGATTTGTCTCTTTAATCAAGGTTTGCTTGACTTGATAATACTTGGTTTATATTCTAATCATATTAATCATAGGATTTGATTTATACAGTTTTGTAATAGATAGAGAGTTTCTGAAAGTTATCTAAATTAGAATATTAGACTGATCGATGATCAGATTTGTGATACTGGTAAATAATATGCTTAGGTATCTGTGCCTAAAATTTGAAGATGATCCACCGTAAATTCACCGTTGAATTGATTTTAAAAGCTAGGTGATGTATTCTGAAAATTCTGACAGTTTCGTTTCTTTCTGTTCTTGATTGGTTTAGGTAATCTTAGTGACGTTATAATGATTTGTGGTCTTCATAAAAGTTGTAGATTTGTGTCTTATCTTTCTAATGGCTTTGGATTTGTTAGTTTAAGATTATATATAAATTGATATGAATATTTTAGTAACATGACGTAATCTGTCTAGGTTTTAGGGTGACTCGGTAACCTCAATATCTTTTGTTTGAGCCATGGATTGTGTTTGAAACTTTTACATGATGAACCTAAATATGTCTTGATCGTACAGAATTTAGGTAATCCTTAATCGGATATGTATTATGTGTTGTATGAATTGACTAACCGTACATGGAAAAAGGTACTAAGTTGAGATGTTATAGAAATGTGGATAATTTAGTAAAGTAATATGAGTGGATGTTTAATTGCTAAGTTTAGAATGATATTGGAATTGGTATCGATGAAATGTAGAAAACTAATTAGAGAATCAGTTTGAATAAGAATTGTTAAGTTATGTTGATTGCGTGATGAAAATTATGAAGATTAGTGTACTAACCGATGTTAAGAAGATAAATGGTGAACAAGCTCAAATGTTAATTAAGAAAGCGCGCGGGTCTTAAATAGACGATCTAGATTGCCTAACCGTCGGGTCTCTTTTGGGATGTTGTTAACCGACGGGTCCTTTTTGGGATGAGTGCAAGAACTTAAGTGGCAGGTTCCTACGGGAATGAGTGAAGGCTACTAACTGACGGGTTCCTATGAGAATGTGTTAACTGTCAGGTCCATTTTTGGATGAGCTAGCCCGAGCGATCAACTGTCGGTCCAAATTGGATGAGTATAAAATTATGTACTTGAATTGGAAAAGCTAAATGTGTATTAACTTCCTAAAGTGAAAACTTATAAATATATGGTTTGATTTTGAGAAGAATTAAGTGAATGGAGTGAATAAATTCCTGAGCCGAAAACCATAAATTAACTACATAGATTGTAATCTAAGAATCAGTTAGAAAATCGGTCAGTATTAGTTAATAATTATTTAAAGTGTAAAAAATGATCCAGTACAGTTGTAACGGTAAATAGTTTGGTTCTTTTGTGCTTAAATGTAAATTTTGTTAATGCATTAACTGTGTGGCAATTATTATTTTTGGAAATTCCCTACTGAGCTGTGGTTGCTCACCCCTTTATCTCCTCCCTTTCACAGAGATGAAGCAAGACTAGCTGATAAAATATATTAATGAGTATCACGGGGATATGGGCGTTGCGTATTTTGAATTAAACCGAAGTGTTGGTTTGTTTTGTAGTTTGTACTTCTGATTATGTATTTGTTTTATAGTTTTGTAATTGAAAAAGTAAAATTATATATCTTCTAATAATAGAATTTACTTGACTTGACATTTAGATTTTGTTTTTTAAAATGTTTTAGAACTTTTCTGGACCCATTTGAGTGGGCGTCCGGACTTTCGGGCTTGCCAGGCGGGTCTGATCCGGCCCACAAGGCCGAATCCGGGTCCGCTGGAGGTTCCGGAAAACCGGGCTGTCACACATATGGCCTAGCCATGGCCTATGCAAAGCGGAGATTGACCTGACCAATTTGCCTAAGTCTTTAGGCCAAATTGTGCATTGGGGGTGGATGGCCTGGCCAAAGTGTCGGCTAAGGTCAAAAGATGCATCCTAAGGTGGAAATATGCATCCTAAGGTGGAAAGATGCATCTTGGAAGCCAAAATAAAAACTGGGTGTTCATGGATGTACTTTTGGTTGATTATTCTTATTTCCAAAAGTGCTGGGTTTTTCTTATATGTAGGGAAGGTGTCACTACACGAATTCATAGATTTACCTACATCAGCATTAGTGACGGTTTGCATTTCAGCAACGCGCATACGCTGTTGGGAAGCTCGTAATGTCTTCAATGGTTACTGAAAATGCGATCTGTTACAGTGCTCTGTGTTTTTGTTGGTGCAATTACCCGCCTACCCTCAATATTTGGGTGCACTTCCTAAGTTAGCCTCGACTTTTCTTTTCCCCGCCCCATTTTTGGGCTGATGAAATTTCAACCCCAGCATCGTAACAGAACCGGATTTTTATTTAAACGGATTAACTTAATACCACAGATCCGAAAATAAGAAAACCCAAAAGAAAATAAAAGAAAATCAACTGAAATTATGAAACCATTTATTATTTCTGAATTAGCTCAGCTGTATGTCCAATACCAACAACTTAAGCTGCCACATCCACTCATTTCTCTCGCTGGTTTCTTTTTCTCTACCGGATTCTTTTCGATCACCAGTTTCTTTCCCTGCCGACGTCGATTTTGACCGGAAAATTCGTCGAGCACAGTGAGATTTAGCGTGCGGGAACTTCATCAACATCATTGAATCAATCAAATCTTCTATGAAATATCGATTTGGAAACTGGTTTGAGTTTAGTCGATTTCTTATAGAAGGATTGAAACTGATTTCAAATTTTGGATCTGACGATGCTTTATTGGTTAAGATATTTCACTTGTATCCCTTTGAATTAGAAATTTACAACATCTATAGTCGAAACCATTGAGTGTCAATGATTAAATTTCTGGTTATGAGTATTGAAGGTCTTAATGTCTCAGATCTGTTTGCTGTTGTAGGATTTTTGTTGATTTTTCTGATTTTTGTGTTTGTTGATTGTCACTATAAATGTAGATGTGTTTTAAGTTCATGGTAGTCTGTATTTCCATGTGATTGTAGGTGTGGTTAGTTCATATATTGTACTCTGGTTTGATAATGTTACACTGAAAAGTTTACACAGTAGGTTGATGAACTTTGTCTAGGACATATTATAGGGCACCAAAGAAATCATACAGAAAATCTAAAACATTACAGCCAACTAGTTATTCATAATCAAATCCAAAGATAAACAAGCAAAAACATTACAGCCTCCATAGACTTATAATAACACTCTGAAACTGAAAACTGCTTATTTCCTTTATCTATTTCACCAGCAGTCTTATAACTCTATTGCATATAGAGTTGGATTTGTTGAAATTTAGGAAGAGAATTTATTAGATGATAGAATGTAGATATGTTATTGCAGAAAACAAGCTAAGAAAAGCAAAATCAGAAAAACAAGTATCCCAATTGAATATAGAGCTAGAGAGCATTACATTGCCTAGTGCTATATTGAGCAATAACAATACAAAACTTCACAATACAAATACACAGAACTGAACAAACCAAAACTATATTGAGCAATGTAGTGCAATGTAGTGCTAGTGTTATGGTGCCGAATCCCTTTCAGTTAAGGACATAATCTCGTTTACCACCAGACTACATTACATTGCCTAGTGCTAGTGTCTATAAACTCAACAACCCTATGAGAAATCTACCTACATTCCATCTGTTTATTGGTTGTTTGAAATTCTTCAACCAGAATTCTGGCTCTAGAATTTTGGCTCCATCTAATTTGGCACTTGAAGCAGGAGTCCCATAGAGTACATAACATTGCCTAGTGCTAGTGTTCTATAAAATCACCATTTCCTTCTCTGAAAATCACTCACTCTTTCTTCAATTCTTATCAGTGAAAATCATATTCAATATTTTCAATCTTTTGTTTGTTAATCATTCAGACTTTCATCCCCACTTTCAATCATTAAAACAAAAAACAAAGATATTCATATTCATTATATTAACAAAGTAGTTCCATTAAAGATATTCATATTCATCATTTACAACCAGTTAACAAGGGCTACTTCGCATCATAGCCCAAAATCCCCAAAACAACCTGAACTTTTCCCAAAATCCACCAACATAACACCTGAAGTTTCCCCAAAACCACCAACCACCAAAAAATATCAACACTTAAAACCGATAAATAACAACCTGAGCAGACAAGAAGAGACAAAGACTACTATTACTACCTAAATAATTAGCCGTCTTCGAGAGGATTTGTCTTCAAGCTTCAATAAATTGAAACCTCTCTCGAAGATAACAAAATTGATGGATATTTATAGATATGGTCTGCAACGAGGGAATTTAGTCATCATCCTCGACACCATGATCTGAGTCATCTCCCATCATGTGGTAATAGTCCTCAGGATCAATATCATCATCAGCACTAGAAGCAGGAGTCACATAGCCTTTCCTTTCATCATCTTCTTCTTCATTTTCCTCCGCATCCTCATCCTCCAACTCTTTAGACGCCTCAGATTCCTGCTTTTCATCAGATAAGGGTTCAAGCATGGTTCTAGCAAAAATCGCAGGGTATTGGGTTTTCTCCTTCCAATACAGACGGAAATGTCTCTCCCTTTCTTTCTGACGATCTCTTTCATCTTCAGATGTTATATCCTCTTTACTTTCTTCCATTGCTACTTGACCTTGATTCTCTTCTTCTTCACTTTCTTCTTCAGTTTCACTTCTCCTCCCATAATGATCATCACCACCCATCTTTCTGATTTTCCTTGCCTCCCTCTGGCTTAACCATATATCAAACTCAGGAGTATGATCAGCCATCAACTGAAGAAATTCCTCTCTCGCTTTCTTTATCTTGATTTGACTTTTCAATTCATTCACCAAGTTTTCCATTGAAATCCGCGACAATCTGAGAGCAAGTTCTTTCACGAACTGAAAGTATACATAATCTTCAGCATTGTTTGCATCATTGTTGTTGTTCTGATCAGCATTGTTTGCACCATTGTTGTTGTTCTGATCAGCCATTGTGGTTTCTCACTTTTCTCTATAATTTTCTCTAATTACTCTATATTTTGGTATACCTTTGCAAATCTCCTCTTATCTTTGCACCAAGATTAACGCGTCTATTTATGCACATTTACTGCCGCTGGTTATTTCCAATGAAAACGGTTCCTTTTCAGACACAACTCTGATCAAAAGTCATCTCAATTTCCATTTCCCTATGCCCATTTTTCTCTCTTGACAACACACCTTCTCCCACGCGTTTCCAGCACCATCATTAGCAACATTTATTATTAGTCATTACCTAATCCTATCATGTAGCTGTGGCTAGGAAGGCTGGTCTAGTCTGGTCGTTTCCTATGTCCAAGCATGGGTTTAGGCTGGTCTATTCTTCTTTTTCTGCATTTTCCTATGTCCAAGCATGGGTCATGGGTCAGTTTTATTTTCTAGTAATTTTTAGCAAAATGCACAAATTAGGTTAGGGTGTCAGTGTATTATATTATCCTTTGTATAGGTCATGTTTATACAATTGGGAAAATATTTTACCCATTCCCTTTTTTATAGTTCTACTTGACAAGTTGTGGTTGTTGAGAAGGGAACGTCGAGTCCCCTTAACAAAATGAATTAACCGTCGGTTACCGTTGGAATATCAACAGTTGCCGGCGGTTAGAATACCAACAGTTGCCGGCGGTTAGATTACCGACAGTTGCCGCTTATCATAAAATATTAGGGTAATATAAAACCATGGGCGTGATTAGAGAGATTCAAGGTTGAACTTCACCATTTTCCAATTTATCTGCAACCATGAATCCCAATAAAAAACCAACTAATAGTGCTGATGATGAAGAATCAAGGATGTTGCAGGATGCATTTGCAACAGTGAGGAGGATGGTTGCAAATGTTCCAACAATGGAGAGGGGTGAAGGTTCAAATCAACCTGAATTTGAAGAAGTGGATGAAGAGAATCTGACTGAGAGAATGAAGAGAATGTTGAATTTGAATATGGGGATTCCTGGGAAATACAAGTTAGGAAAGAAGGGGGTCCATACATGCCTGCAACAGAGGGAATTGCATTTTATGGGGATGAATGGGTGGTTATGGGTGGAAAGCAAGTTGGGTTTTATGGGTATAAGCTTCCCACTGAATTGAGGTATGAAGTGCAGAAAGTTGTTTCTAAATCCCTGGCATTTAGGAGGAATCAGAGGCTTCCTGTAATCCAAGCCATCGTAAGCACTATACCACCACCAATTGTGCCGGAAAATCAACCACCACCTATTGTAGAAGAAGTAGTGGATCAAGTTAGGGTCAATAATGCAATTAGGAAAGCATACATGGATGAACGGATTGAGTACCACAAAGCTTTGTTTCCTGATTTTGGTGATAATCCGGTCCCAAATGGCTCGGGCCATTGGAACCGCAACATGATCGCCTTCAATGCAGGCCTAAAGGATATGAAAGCCAAATACGGGTCTTTCACATATGATGAAGAGGAGGCTGCTGAGTTTATGGAGAGCACTGGTGAGACTGTTGTTGCTGTTGATATTGGTGGTGCAAATGCTGGTGGTGTTGCTTCTGCTAATATTGTTCCTGGTGCAAATGTTGGTGTTGTTGCTGCTAATATTGTTGCTGGTGCAAATGCTGGTGTTGCTGCTGCTAATATTGTTGCTGGTGCAAATGTTGGTGTTGTTGCTGCTGCAAATGCTGACATTGAGATGATTGACCTTGTTTCTGATTGAATGTTTCAATTTAAGTTTCTGACATTGTCATGTTTTTAGTTCCTTGTTTAAGTTCATATGTTTTTGGGATGTAAGAATTATCAGTACAATGTATAAGTCAGTACAATTGTGGTTTTTGGTTTATTTTGGGATGTAAGATTTATCAATGCAAGTTCAGTACAGTTGAATACTGATCACAAAATTGAACATAAATTAGATTAAACATTCCTACTTTGTTCAACATCCGGTACATTTAAAAAACCCAAAAATTGTCAAATCCTTTAGAACTTGTGCATTAACATTACATAAACAAGACTGCCATGTAATTACACCAAAAGTTAAATCATCCTTGATTTTCTGAAGTCACTTGATCCTTGTCATTTGGTGCTTCAGTGTCATTTGGTGCTTCAGTTTCATTTGACCTCTTCTGTTCTCCAGCCCGCACCACCCAGTCAAACTGCAAATATGGAAAATTGAACATATTATTGACAAGTTCTGTTTTCACATTTCTAACTCAGATTCACATAACAATCTGGATATCATCAAATATTAAAGCTACAGCCAATATAACCAATCGAACTTATGCAAATAACTAGGTGATAAAAATGACAAACAAAAAACAGAACACAGTAAATGAACACAAAAAGATAAACGAGACAATACCACAAGTGTTCTGCTGTTCGAGTAATGAGTCTGGATAAGTAGAACAATTCCCTACAAGCCAATCACAGAAGAGTCAATATTCAGTGAATAAGTTGAAAATTACCAAAAGTATTCATTTTTACCCATTCACTAAGAAAGAAAACTATCATGTATACATACCCCCAAACATTTCATTGAAGGATGATCAACTAGAAACTCGAGATCTCGAATCCGTTTATCCTTCTCTGCAAGCTCACGTAGGTTCTCGTTCTCGGTTTTTAACTTTGCAGCCCAACTGGGTTCAGGCTGACCACCCCAGAATTCTTTTGGATTGACAAAGTTTCCAAGACATCGAACACGACCCTTTTTATCAGCTCCCATCACAGCTGCAACTAAATCATTAGGCCCAGAGATAACTACTCCACTTTCAGGTTGGATAGCCAGGTTTTGGTATTCCACCATTCGACCCTATACATAGTTCATGTTCAAAATTGATGTAAGCATCAACTGTGATAACCACTTTTCAAATTTAAATGCAGAAAAGAAAGTATACAGTCATAAAAGTATACATGTAGTTCAGCTGCCACGGGTTCCATAACTCGAACTTCTGATCCATCCGATGTTTTTTGTTTCTTTAGATGGGTCTCCTTGAATATTTCAAGCCGCTCAGGGAATCTTCCTAATTTATCTTGCAACTGTAAAAAGAGTTTTGAGTAGACAATATTGTACATACATGCTATATAACAAATCATCATAAATAATCTTAGTACTGGGTGTTTTTACCGGGAAAAACAATGCACCGTCTCTGGGTACTTTCGTAGTGTTCGAGATCAAAGTCGAACAAGACAAGCCTAAACCAAGTCAATGGCCGTTCACGTCTTTCTTCGGTCACAGAGAGGATAGAGGTTGATCTAGGGAGGGAAACAACGAAGAATCTTGAGATCAGGTTGAGGATGTGTTTTGGGTGTGAGAGTTCAAGATTTCCGTCGTGAGAGTGACTGGAAATCTCCAAGGCTAGAAGTGTTTTGGTTGCTCAGGCGTTTTTTACTCTGAGGCTCTGGTTCATTCAGGTGTTCTGAATGTTTGGTTGTTTCTGGATGATCCTCTTCTTGCCTTGGAGGATAGAGGAGGCCTCTATTTATAGTTTTGAACTCACCCTGATCTCTCGACAGAGAAGGTGGAAGTCGTGGAAGAGTGGAGGAGTGGAGGACATGGGTTGGTTTCCGTAACTGCCTGAGTTGTGTAGAACATGTCCACTCGCGCCATCTTCTCGTAACTGTCCACTATCTCTATCAGTTTCTTTCAACTGCCGTAGACCGCCAGACCAATACCCCTAAAGTTATCCCCCCGTGTGATGTTTTGATGTCTCGAGTGATACGCAGATGTTGCGTAGTTGGTTGAGTAGAGTCGTATGACTAATTGTCATGACCAACGTGAGTGTGGTGCCTCCAGGACACGAGTATAGGAGTGGCCTTGGCTATTTGGCCAAGGCCAGGAGTTCATAGCGCCATTGGTTTGTGGCGTCACAGCCCAAGGGGCTACGGCCTTGGCCTTTGGCCAAGGTAATCTCCAAAGCGCTTTAGAGCTAACCTGTTGTCATGGCGCCATGGCTCATGGCGCCACGGCCTTGGCCTTTGGCCAAGGCTAATTTCTAAAGCGCTTTTAGCGCTAGCTCTGTTAGCATGGCGCCATGGCTTATGGCGCCACGGCCTTGGCCTTTGGACAAGGCCAACTCGTTGTGGCGCCATAGTTCATGGAGCCACGGCCTTGGCCTTTGGCCAAGGCTAATTCCTCGTGAACTCATAGTTCGTGGTGCCATGCTATGTGGCGTTATGACTTTGGCATCTGGCCAAGGTCGACATTTTTGCAGCTGGTGCGTGCTGGCTATGTCTTGGTTATGGTGTGCGTGTTTACGCTATGTGGCATGTTTATCCATGGTATGTTAGACCATCCTGAGTTTGGGATGAGGTCTGTTTAAGCCTGTTTAGGCT
>JAJJMA010181263.1:0-17084 GCA_023529015.1 Papaver nudicaule
TTTGGTTGTTTAGTACTAAGATCCTAGGATACATTTTGGTACAAACAGAAGCATCAGGATCTTTAGTACCGTTGGGGTAAAATGGAGGCTGCATTCCGAATTTCCTAAAAAGGCTACGAACGTGCCTGCGACTAAACAGAGCCGTTCTCTCGGACTCTCCATCTGCATGTAGACTTAGTGCAGCAATCTTCCCGTTCAGAAGATCGATCTCCTCTCCCCTGTCATCATGGCTATTCTTCAACAACTCAAGCTCATTACCTTTACTCTTCATCTGTAATTCCAGCTTTGAAACCAGTTCGCTCTGAGTCTTCAAGTTAGTAGAAAAAGTATCTCGTTCACCAGCAACGGTTTCAAGCTGCTTCCCCAAATCTATTACATCT
The DNA here is from genome assembly GCA_023529015.1 of Papaver nudicaule. Lineage (NCBI taxonomy): Eukaryota > Viridiplantae > Streptophyta > Magnoliopsida > Ranunculales > Papaveraceae > Papaver > Papaver nudicaule. The sequence goes on from JAJJMA010181263.1 coordinate 381, forward strand.
CCTATCAACAAGCAATAAACATGTCAAGTTCCAGTAAACAGGAAAAAGCAAACTCAAGATCACCGAAACTCATATCCTACCCCTGCTCTTCCCAAGTTCCTTCGACAGACCATCTTTCTCCTTGCGCACAGCTATCAACTCCTTGTCAAGCCGAGCAATATCTTTTCCTTAACACCTAGACAAATTCAATAAGTACATCCCATGATGATAGCCCTGCAAAAGGAAAACAACGCGCTGCTAACAAAATGACAGAGGCAGGAAATATATGCAACAACGACACTCAAATGCTCACCGCTTCAAGAAATGCTTGATGCTTGGTCCATTCCGAGTTCAAGGTCTTCGTATGCCAAATTCCAGAGAAAACTTGTGAAATAAAAGACGTAAGAGACGCTTCAAGCTGACGATTCAAAGGATCCTTGGCATATGCCTTCAAGTGATTGGCAATATCTTCAGCAAAATGACCATACCTCGAGCAACGATCTATAAATTGCTGAATCTCCTCCTCGGAATAGGACCTATGAGAAAAGCACGCAGGAGCCGAAGGGCGATTCGGAGAAACCGAAGGTTGACGCAACGAGGCAGCATCAACTAAGCGCTCGTTCGAGCCATACACATCTAGATCCATACCAGAATGGGGGAGACTTGATTCAAAATCGGCAGCAGAGGCACTGAGGTTGGCAGAGGCACCAGGATTTTCAGTTAGCTCGACGTTGACACGAGAGGTCGTGGACGCCGATCTCTGTAGAGGTTGTTTGGGGAGCGAACCTTTCTTGTTTTTCTTTACTAAAGGTTGGATATTCTCATCATCCTCGGTCTCCTCGTCCTCGACATCTTCAACAGCAACATTCGAAACGCCTTCCACGCCTTTAACACCGGCCCTTGTAGGGTACCTCTTCGAAGCAACGACTTTGGGTACACCCCCACCACCCCTCCAGTAGCAACTTTTTTGTGATTGGGATCTCCAATGCAATACTCCATCATTCCATCGTCCCCAGTAATCATTTCGCTCAGCTGAAAAGTAACCAATTTGTGAGGTTCTAAACAGATGCAGGTATTCATACCCATAGCATAGCTGAGGCAGGTTGTGTTTATCACCTGACCACTTGCCACCTTTCCAGCATCAGCCTGCTTCGATGGCCTTTTTCTCTTCTTCGAATCATCATTCCGCCCTTGGCTTTGCAATTTCGTCAGCCTCTCTTGCTCCTTCTAAGAAAGAATGTAATGTAAATAAGGAAATTTAGATAGGTAAAGCCATTAAAAGGGAAAGGGGGCATACTCTCGCTTGGTAAGCAACGATCCTTTCTTGGGATTTTCTTTACTCATCTGCGGAGAAGTGTATCTCGTAGTACTCAACAACGATGAAAGAATGACCGGCTTCGAAGCCTATTCGCTCGATCCTTTTTTCCTCGTCAGCATAGCCATAGAGAATGGGACCCTCGATAAGCATTGGTTTCGAGAACCATACGTCGTCACTAGAATGGCGAAGAAGTCTGTTCGTAGGACACCTGGTGGGATCCACGTCATCCAGCACATGTTCCATGTTGGGCACCTTTACGAGACTTACTCCCCAATGAGCGGCCTCCTTGAGTGAGTACCTTTCAACCTTGTAGTGCTTAAAGAAATTATCAGCGATCCAGAAGCTCGGAGGGTGTTCTGAATCCTCAGGAAGTTTATCATAATAATAAGTTCTACCCTCCGAACGAGCCACCCATTCGCTAATCAATCGGATAGAATTACCATTCAGCTGCATGATACCACAAGTAGGGGCGATTTTGGAATAAATCTCATAAAACAAAGGGTTCTCCGGATTATACAAAGGGATAGGAAGGCCGACGCCCAACTGCTCACCGGAAACTATAATCCGATTCCAGCCACAGTTATTTTTAAGAATGAGTTCATGAGATAGCTTAGCCCCCTTTTCAAAACTCGTACAAGGGAAAAGCCTCATATTAAAACCATACATCTCTGCCCTCTTTTCCAAGCTAAGCAGTTGGGGATCAATCATCTTGTGGGGGAAAGAGTTTTCTGTGGAAGAAACATTCTTCTTAGGGCCTGGGCACAGCTGCAGAAATCGAAAAAGACAAAGTTAGTACAACTCAGGAAAAACATAATGCTTATAGATTTACAAAGCTTACCATGATATGAAATACAATCAAGAGAAAGCACGACGGCGGAAGAACTGAAGAGTCTAAAAGAAACTCGCAGGCGGCTGAAATTTTGAAAAAGGATGTAAAATTGAAAGGAAAGAGGGAAGAGGGGTTTAAATAAGGTACACCCGAGACCGGCATAGCAGGTGAAAGGTGGAGTGGGCGACGGTTTCAAAAAAAGGCATTTAATGCTACGTGTGTCAGTCGGGAAATTAAAAGTTGGACACATGTCGAGGAAAGTGAAGCACCAGAAGTTTCCTTCTTCGAACATCCTCGATCTTCGAACAAGGAAAGATGCAAACTGTGAAGGGTAAAGTACCATAAGGACACGTGTCAGAACAAAGGCTAAGAAGTAAGATGGCGAAGGGGAAATTGCAGAATGGGATATCTAGTCGAAGGAGACCTCGCACAGCAGTGAGTAGTCACTATAGAATATTTGGGGAAAAGTGCACCGCAGTGGGAAACAACCTGGAAAGGGAAGAATAAGACTCGACACCCAAAGCACGAAGTCCTCGACTAATGATTCCGAAGAAAAAGCTACGAGGATATCCAGAATTGCTCGAAAGGCGTTACGAATAGCAACATACTTACTCGACAAAGTCGGACACCACCACGATTGAGTCGTTTTTCCTATTAGCTGTAACCCATCTTCGACTCCGCCTATATAAGGCGGGCTCGGGAGTCATTGTGAAGGTTGGAATTTTTATGTAGCCTAAGGCATGTGAGAGGGATTAGGTTAGTATCTCCTCAGGTCTTTGGAACATAATTCCCATGTATTGTAATATTAGAAGCTAATTATTCAATAGTGATTTAAATATGTTTCTAGTTTATTTGCATTCGAATTCACCTCTCGATATATACTGTTTGATCTCGTACTCATCTAGGCTTAAAGTAATGTGTTCTAATCATAGTCTGTCATAGAATTTCATGGTTGTTAGGTATAAAGTCTCTATGCAGATTTTATACTAATACAAGCATTGAAACCTAATCCTGACCGGGATGAGGATGATCTAGCTGATGTGCAGTGTTTCAAGTGTCGAGGCTTTGGACACATGAAAGACATATGCCCTAGTAAGGAATATCATAAAAGGGATAATGCTCTCTCAGCTTGATTCGATGATATGCCTGACCAACATGAATTCGAATTAGATCATGAAAAAACTGCTTTAATGGCAGGGACTTCAGATGAACGATCTAAACACGATGATTTAAAAAATATTTTAATTCATCAGTTGATCAGTAAGAGCGAGGACCTTGCTCAAGAAAACAATCAGTTAAAATCTGATCTTGAAAAGGTAAAGAAAACCCTTCTCCTGAAAGATCATGAACTTGAGAAATTAAGTAGTGATCTCTCCTCAACTTTATCAGTTAAAGATAAAGAAATTGATGCCCTAAAGAATGATCTCCAAAGGCTATCTGGTTGCTCAGATAAAGTAGCAGCAATGTTATTTCGTCAAAAAGCCTTTGGAAACACCAATGGGTTAGGGTTCAATAGTAACACATACACCAAGAACAATACTTTCATAATGGCTGGATCCAGTCCTCCATCTAATGAAAAACACAAGGGTGTACCTGAGAAAGCTAAAACTCAGGATGAAAAACCCAAGAGTTGTCAGTACGGTGGCAAATCTGGACATGTCCAAGGAAGGTATCGGCATCTTAAGGGGAATAGGAAAGCTGTAAACAAGCTTCAAGCCGATATGGATAGAATGAACAAAGACCTGAAGCAATTCAAGGGAGCGTTGAAAAACGTGGAAAGTTCAAGGGGAAATGAAAAGGGTAAGAAAAACTCTCAACCCGAATCAGTCTCTAGCAACCACTCTACAATCAACACCCCGTGTGAGTCTAGCACTCACACTCCAACTGCTAATAATTCATTACAGATCTTGTGTTGGAAAATTACAAGAGTTAACAGCTATACACAGACACCCCTTAGCAACCCAGAGCGCCTATTAGCAACCAGACTAGCTATGTACAATGGACTCTACAATCTGGATAGTGGCATGGACCTAACAGTCAAAACTGGAACCCCATAAAAATACCAAAATAAACTTGCACACAAGCAATAAAAACCGGCCCAACCAAACAACTGGACTCGCCCTTCTTGAAACTGAAACCTATTTGACTCGTCACTGATTTACTTAACCCAGCCTCACATCCTAATCAAAAAACTGACTCGGCAGTCAGCTGAGTTAGCTTCTCAACGAGTCAGAACCATACCCCTTACACGTACTTTACCCGAGTGTAAATAACATCAGGATTCTCCACACCATGTAATAGATTTGGGCAACCAACATACTCCTTTAGGACACCAACCAATAACTGGGCACCCCTTTTAGCCAATACATCAGCTGAATTATTCAGCTCCCTGAAATTGTGTTCGTAAACCACTGAATCATAGTACTGCACTTCCTGCTGCCATCTAGAATGAATAGCCCAAGGAATTGAGCCTGATATGAATGCTTGCACCACAGAAAGTGAGTCTGATCTTACTCTCAGCTTCCTCTTCTCCCATTTTCTTGCCCAATGCATGCCAAAAACCACAGCCATCACTTCAGCTAGGTAGTTAGTCTTCTCTCCCAACCCCATTGATACAGCCCCTAGCACATTGCAGTCATGATCACGAGCTATAACACCTAACCCAGCTGAACCTGGATTGTCAACAACTGCACCATCTGTACAAATCAGTAGCTCACCTTCAGCTGGAGGAAGCCACTTACACTGTGTCTCAATTCTTTTTTTTTGGTTCCCTCATTTCTATCTTGAAGTAGTTTAGGATATTAACATCTTCACCCACCGCCACAGAAAGATTGAATCTCCTTGCGTTCTCATGAACAGCTCTATACACTTTATTTTTTAGTTTATAGTCTTTAGTCTTCTTATCTTCAAACCATACATCATTTTTTCTCCTCCAAAGCTCATTTTTGATAGACATGTTGGCCACCAACCATAATCTTCAGATAAGGGGAGACCTGTTTTTAGCATTATTGTAAGACGTCACCAAACTGTAGTCAGCTTTGATCTTAAACAAACTCTCTATCCAGTGCCATAGAAACTTAGCTGCCCTGCAATGCCATAAGATATGTTTAAGAGAATCGGTACCATCATAACAAATCTTGCAGGTATCATCATCATCAACACCAAATCTTGCCCTAGCAGTATCCCTTGTAGCACAACATTGTGTTCTGAGAAACTTCCAGTTCTGTGCAGCTAGAGTGGGGTGAACCCCCTTTCTCCAAATTAGTTTAGCTCCTTCCAGTTTTGGCCATTTCTTACGCACGAACTCTCTAGCTGATTTGACTGAAAAAATGCTCTTCTCATCAGGCATCCAGATACGAATATCCCTACCACCTAAAGGTTTTGGTAGAGCTTCAACATCAATTCCCACTGCCGCTAATATCCTCTTCACATTGTCAGGGAAAGCCCAATTGTCGTCAACTATTACATCACTGACATTATAATTCAAAAGAGATCTGTTAGTTAGTGAGTAACCTCGTAGCTCTGCAATAGATTTTTCTGAGCACCACTTGTCAAAGAACAACGATGTTCCCCTTCCATCTCCAATAACTGAAGTTGTATTTGCATCAACCAGTTTATGAACCCATTTAATGCCAGGAAAAATGGACGATTTGAAGTGGGAAACCTGCACATCTCCATTTACCTTCAAGTATTTTGCACGTAGAAATCTGTAGCAAATCTTATCTGAGTGACGTATCTGCCACCATAACTTCATCAATAGAGCTTGATTCATGTCTCTGAGGCTACTAAACCCAAACCACCTTCCTCATAGGGGCAACACAACTTCTCATAAGCTACTACAAACTTCTTGGAAACTGTACTATCCCCTGACCAAAGGAAATTTTCTATAGCTGTCTCAATTGCAGCAATAAATTTGTTTGACCACTTGTAAACTGCCATAACATGGATGGGGTAACTAGATATAACTGATTTAATTTGCACAATCCTTGCTGCAAAAGAAAGGAGTTTACCCACCCACGCATGCAACTGGTTTTGAATCTTGTCTATAACCTGCTTGACATGGTCATATTTGACACTACCCGGAAGGAGCTGAACACCCAAATATGTGTCAGGGTATACTGCCAACTCCATTCCCAGAGTATTAAGAATTGCATCTCTTCTAGCATTGTCAGCTCCACCAAAATAGATTTTGCTTTTTTGTCTGCTCGCACTCACACTCCAACTGCTTAATTGCAGTTAGGGGATGCATCCTCACATTATGACTTGTGTGTGTGAGGCATGCAGTTGATATCAGGAATTCGTTCCTGGTATTGTGGTTGTTCAAGTCACTAGTAGAAATACTATAAACATATTTCCCAAAGAGTTCTACTCCATGGAAATTTTGTTACAGACTGTATAAACTCTGCTCGTCAGAGTTCAGGGGTTTTAGTTTGTGAACCGGTTCGTGAACCGTTCGCATCGTAAAAATCTGGAAGATTCCCTTAAGTCTTTCAGATAAACTAAAACTCACTCCTCTTGAAAGATATATATATATATATATATATATCGTTCATACAATACAGTAAGTCATAATCAGAGATGGCTTATGTTACAAGAAGTGTTACGAGGAGTTGTAAAAGTGAAGCTGTGAAAGTTGAGCTCTGTGAAGGGATTACACGCAAGAGAAAGAGGACTCCTGCAGAAACTTTGAACTACATTCGTAAGTTTCCTGATCCAGAGACTCATGCTATTAACTCGAGAGAAACAATTGATGAATATTCACACATGAGAAAGTACTTTCTCTATAAAATCGATTACGAAAGGAAGAAAGCTATTTTCCATGAAGACAAAGCCCAAAGCTTCAGGAATAGTTGTGCTCATTATACATCATTGTTACGTGCTTTAACTGGTCTTTCTGAAGAGGATACTAGGAATACTGCACGCATCATAGATAATTTCTTTGATGAAGTCATATCTCGAGATTGTGAAGACAAAAATTGAGGTCATACAACTTTGTTATCGTGCCTTCATATAAGAGTAGTTTGCTTTTTCATGCTTTTTAGAGTTTTTCAGCATGTACTACTTTATTTCATTAATAAAAGTTCTTTTTAGATGATTATTAATGATGTTTGCAATACTTGATTTGTCTACCTCAATCTTATTGCAACACATAGCTCTTTCCATTACCTCGGTAGTGATGCAAAGTTATGTATATTACAAAAGTTAAGATTTTTCTCATGATCAAGAAAATTTTGATTGTATGATTTTTAAGGGTTTTCACAAACTCGGAATCATATACTCTTTTCCAAAAATCTGGCTAAGGTAAAGAGATTATAAACAAAGGTATACTGGATAACATTAAATTGTTTTGTCCATGTTAGGCTTTGTATGTTGTTCTTTATTGAATAACACCACATGGGGGAGAGTTCTTAACCGAGCTTGCGCTTAATAACAAATCTTTTTGGGGAGCGTGGATGTGGAATATTAGGAGAAAAGTGTGTCTATATTTCTCCAAAGATGAATCAACTTAGAGATCATCGTCCTGATTTCCTAGTTATGTCATCTTAAACTTGGTATGTGAGTACTTAGCTTAACCTATTCCATAGGTTTATGAAACCCTAGTCTCAAACTACTTTGTCATATTTTTGTGACAAATAGGGGGAGAATACATATGGTTCTTGTTCTTGTGGTTCATAACCATAGGGGGAGAACATCATGTGCTTACTTGCTGTACTTTTTTAAAGTATCAAGTAAGGGGGAGTAATTAAATTTAAGAAGAAGCTTCATATCAGGAATGAGTAGAATCACTTTAAAAGTTTTGATACACGGACTTTAAAGTTTGCTCAGATTCTTACTCTTTGCACAAACAACATGTGGGATTAGCATATTAACCCATGTAAGCTTGAGCGTACTTTTGTGGTTGTTTGAGCTGGATATGTTGTAGGTGTTGTCTACGGATTTTTCAACAAGAGTTAAAAGAACACATCAAGACTCAAGGGAGAAGTTGAAGAATTCAAGATATCACGATATATCTGGTTAGTACTTAATTTTATATCTTTTGAATCCATATGTAAATTGGTTTTGTCACTAAAATTGACAAAAGGGGAGATTGTTAGGGCATTGTCCGGTCAAACCCACTAGCGTTGGTATGTCAAGCTGGTTGTCAGTTTTAGGTGTCAAAACTCCATCTTGATTTAGCCTACTAGAGTTTAGATTTCGGAATTGGGATATAGACAAAGTAGTAGAGACCTTGAAGACGAAGACTGTGAAGACAAAGAAGACATCAATTATTCTTCATCGACAAAAGGTTAGTAGGAGTTATGACTATTATGGAAATTCTTCTATTCTAATTATTCTATCTTTCAAAATAGTCAGCTACTTTAGTAGAGATACTAATAGCGATTGAGATCGTATTCTTGCCTACATGACCATGTGTTATGTTGGTATTTGTTCCCACGAATACTAAGTTTACAAGAATGCATGAGATAGATTCGATACCATTTGTCTATTGCAATGGTTTCTTGCAAATCACTTGTTGGATATGGGTGAATCTAAAGGAGTACTCTTGAGCAAGAGTCCAGTGGATTATAGTTGAGGGCGTCTAACACGTCTAAGTACTGGCCCAGCCCAGAACCTCCAGCGGATCCAGTTAAACCCTAATTTTGAACTAAGCCGGTTGACTTGGGATTTTCTCCTGAGTTCCAATGCATCAATTTGTACACGTACATGTACGTGAACCACAAATTCGATGTATCTGGCCGGAATTCAGAAGGACGGTTTGCGAACCGTCCAAGGTGAATATTCTCCGAGATTTTCACACGGGTTAAACTCTGACTCCTTTATCTCTTAGTTGGACTTGTTTATCACGAAATATCTTCTGTGGTCCATCTAACAAATCTCAATGAGTCAATAAGATAAAGATTATCTCTGGTCTGTTGGATTTATATCTTGAAGTGTTTTTGAGCTAACAAAACACTTGGCAGATAAATGATTAATGAATTCCAACTGAGATAAATCTCTGTTTACTTGGTTTGCAAGTTAGGGTTTCCTAAACTTGTGGGACAAGTAACTAGTTGCGTTATTCCTAAGCAACCTATCTTATTGAGTGTTATAAATAGAGGGTTAAGGGACGAAAAACCGCAAGCATCAAGCATACGTGAGATTTCTCTGTGGAATTGATCGTGAACTCTTTTCACTTCGGTGAATGCTGGTTGTGGTATAGTCATCCTCTATTCGGTAGCAGTTCCTCTGTGGGAATTACCTAACGACTATAAAGACTTCTCTTGAGAGTTGGGAAGCACAGGTAGGAGATTGAGACCTTAGTTGTTGAAATCGGAGTAACCTGTAACCTTGGTAGCCTGATCACGTTCTTGTATATTCTACAGTCCTTCTCTTCTGATATAAGGCCATCCAAGAACTGATACGTTACACACATGGTTGTAAGGAAGCAACGCACGGCTGCACTCGGTGTTGTAAGACCTATTTAGCTCCAGTTGTATCAGTTTCTTAAGTGATTCTTCGTTTACAACTGAGGTAGAGACAAGTTGGGCATAGTTTACTTGGTTTACTTGTCAGCCCTGCTTGTAAGTAGATTTCCGTTTGACCTGGAAAAATCCGAAGAAAGTCACTTTGTGTATGTCAAACTAATAGAGGACACTTCAAACATACAGTTGATAATTGAGGCTGCAAAGCCGGAATTATTTACACAAGCCTTTAACAACGGTTAAAGCAACTCCTAGGCCTGTAAAGGACGTCAGCTGGGGGAATCAAGTGCGTAAGGAGTATGACAGTAGCCAATTCGCTTGGAGGGCTTGAGTTGATCTCTGCTACATCCCAGACCGAAGTCTTATAGTAGGCTAGTGTTTGTAAACAGTTTGCACTGTACGGTATTCTATCTGGACGAGGTCCCGAGGTTTTTCTATAGGTTGTAGTTTCCTCGTTAAAAAAATCTCTGGTGTCTTGTGTGCTTTACTTTCCGCATTATATTCTCTGATTATATAATTAAAGCAAACACAAGAAGTACGTTATTAATAACCTGATCGTTGCCCCCCAATCCATCCATTGCATTTACCAAGACCTTGTCTTGTGTCGGACTGATCCCTTGAGATCCAAACTCAGGTTATACAGATTTGGATATTGATTTTTGAGATCGTCCAGATCTGACCATAAGACTCACGAGCCCAAACGAAAAGTTGGTAGTATTTCGTTACCCCTGCTTTTTCAATTGGTATCAGAGCCGGTGAACACATAAAGGACGTAAGTTATGTTGTGTAGACTCGAAATACTATTGTTCTGAGATTCGAATACTACGTCATGGTTTGGATCTGACTACTGAAGTTCTGAATCATTCATTTGATTCTGTATATGAACATCTCGTATGCCATATCTCACTGATCTGGATTCCGAAACCATATTGTGTATTCTCAACTTATGAATTTTCAATGTTCGAAACCTCAATGTAGGTTTTGGTAAAACTAAACGTTGATTTCGAAACCATAATCTGGTTTTTGTATTCATAAGCTATTGGTCCGAAACTAAATATTGTGACCAATGAGATAACACAGATTCGTAACTATGTTTGTTGGCTTACAGTGACTTGAGAATCAAGGCTAATGTGTCTTGACCATGTGAGTTCTAAAAGGTCGAAAAGACCATGGGGTTTCCTAAAGGTTTATGTGAACCGGAAATATATTCATGTGCGTCGAGGCTAAAAAGGTGTGATGCTGAAACGGTTCTCGACCACATGGACTCTCAAGTTCAACACCAAACATTTGTGGAGAATTTAATATGTGTTTCTTGTTTCGAAACCTTAACTAAGGTTTTGTTAAACAGAATCTAGATTTCGAAACCAAGCTTTAGGTTTCGCTATATAGAAACTTAATTTGGGAACCTTAATACGGTTCTGGTCATATAATGAACTTTAGGTTCCGAAACCTTAATTTGGTTTCTGCCAAAGCAACGAAACCATAATATGGTTATCTCAGAATGCGTAACTTCGAAGTTCAAACTCTACATTTTTTTATTTGTGCTTCAACGAATTAATGAGTTTGATATTCTCGGTTTGAAGTGTAAATTCGTTCATCTTCAATGTACAACTAAATTGAGATTGAGTCATCATCAGAAATATGGTTGGTCGCTTCGGATAGGTAGACACATGATTTTTGATCGATACTGTACGTGATTAAAATCTTCGTATGATTTTACTACTCGATCAAATATTCATTTGATTATTCATTTGAAGTTTTGATTTGAATTCTTGGATATCATTAATGTGACATCTATATTGGAATCAAGAATTCAGGAGATTTAACATTTGTTATTGCTTGTGAAATCTCGCACCGTACTCCAATGGTATATCTATTTGTGTGATTCGGAATGTCTGTTGAACCTACGTGTTCACTTAAGCTTAACACACAAGGCTTGTCCGCGTCTGTTATGATACGTTTATGCGGAACGTTGAACCACGTTGGACCAGATCCCACTTCCACTTAGGTTCATCTGGTTAGCCCAGTAATACCAAGGAAGTAATGTCGACATTGTTAAAGCTGATGACGACATTTGGAAGTAACAATATCTAAGGAGATTTTCGAAACAAAAGGACACGTTTCGAAATGAGCTCTTTCCCAGGGAGCATATTTGGTAAGCACTATATTTCGAATTAAAAGAAATATCCAAATATACCTTATGAATATTATTTGCTTTGATTGCTCTTGGCTAAACATCTTTTGAAAATATATTTTCTTTATGAATTATATTTTTCATAAATGTAAAATGCTAGAGTATTAGATCTCATTAAATGTTATGAGACTAAATGAGGAATTTCAGAATTAATATGTAAATGTGCTTTGTGGAATTTCCGAAATTAAGTTTGCCTCATTTCAAAGCTAAGCCTCAGTCAATATAAATAGGAGTGGTATCTCTCCTAAAAGCTTTATCCCTCTACCAAGCTCTTCTTCGGAATTGTAAGCTTATGTTTGTCGCTTTTCTTTTCAGCTACCTTTGAGCTTTTGCTCTCGGTCTAGAATTGCGTGAAAGTCTTCTCTAGGGATCGAGAAGCGTAGAAGTACCTCTTACGAGAAACTAGTTTATGTTTACTAGTCTTCTTTGTATTGTACTTGTGTTCTGTTCTATCACGTCTATCAAACCTTGCGATCTTGTTTATTCTATGGTCCTTCTCTTCTGCTATAAGGGTACTCAAGATCGTTCTGTTTAGAACATACTCTTTATCAATTAACCTGGATTTGTCAGCAAGCCGCTTTCGGTTTGTGTGCCTAAACTATAGATATTGAGTGGAATCAAGATCGTTGTTATTGGATTTGTTCTTTGCAGGTACACCGCTCTTCAAGGTCATATCATATCGTATTTTCTACAGCTATCTGCTTGATTCCAACTGGGATGACAAGGTTGCTCTTTCGGGAGTTTAGTTTTGAAACCTTGATCGATATCTCGAGGTGTTTATTGCCTAAGTAAACTCAATATCTCGCTCTTGGTGTAAAAGAACTTCGGTGAAATATTTGTTAGTTACCAAAGATATCATCTAGCGATTTGACCTGCCGCTATTTGGTTGTTGTCCACTAAGGTTGTAATCGTCTGATTGGAGGTCGGGTAGTGATAGTCCTCGCGACGGGCTGTGAGGCAACTCTTGCGTAAGACAGTAAAGGACGTTTGTTTGCGTAAGGGAGTACATGTGCGTGACCACCTTGTTGTGGTTGGAGGCGTAGGAATACTGAAGGGAAATCTTTGTGACTAATAGTCGTATTAGGGTCATATTGTCTGCACCAGCTAGTCCGAAGTCTGGGAGTAGGTGTGTTGGCGGCTTAATTCTTAAGAGTATTCAAACTGGACTAGGTCCCGGGGTTTTTCTACGAGTTTGTAGTTTCCTCGTTAACAAAATCTTGTGTGTACTTTACTTTACTTCCGCATTATATTTGAGTTATCATTTATAACTAAAGTATCGTACTTGGTTGTTGACCTAGTCTTTCGGATTCTTGTGTTGACTCCCTCGTGTGAATCAATCAGATCTGAAGGAGATATTGTTCTTGAGTTCTTGAATACAGGAACCGTTTAAGGTTTGACTTATAGGTGGGCTAATATAAAAGATTGGTGGTGTACTCGGTACCCTCGTCATTTCAATTGGTATCAGAGCAGGCAAACACCTTAAGATCTCACAATCTGTGTTTGGCTCGATCCAACCTATAAGAAAAACATGATAAAGAACACCGATTCATGTCTTGATAACTTGACACAAAATATTAATAATTTATGTTCTGGATCTGCACTTGTTTCAACCACTTCTTCACAAGAAGATTCTGGACAGTCATCTTCTCGTGGTCATGTTATTACTCCTGGTAATAACTCTTACTACGGATCCGACTTATCTGACTCTGATGCTGAAAGGGAAGCTGATGCTGAATTGGCTAAACTCTTAAAACCCTTAAATATGATCAACTCAGAGAACAAGCGACTGAGATCTGAGTTAACTCATCTAAATGAAGGCATCAGAATCAAAGATGAACTTATTGACGAACTGAACAAGGAAAATGAATCTCTAAAAGAATCTGTTGAAACACTGAATTTTTTTTATAGTAAACTCAGACAACATCAGTCACTTGCAGTCTATAATCAATGCATCACATGAATCTGATCAAACTGCATGTGTCTCTTCTAACTTGTCTATTAGGGAAGTGTTTGACAACATCTTATACAGACAAGATCTAAATGAAACCATTGCTAATTTTTAAAGGTTCTAAGCACAAGATTTTGTGTTTCTACTGAAGAACCTTGTGTACTTAGTGCTGAAACATTGCCAACAAGAAACATTCTTAACAACGGTAACATTATAGAGAAAAAGAGAAATACTGATGTGACTATGGATAAAGAGAAAAACACTCGAAGTTCATCTAAGGATAAACAAAGCTATCCCAATTCTCAATAGTGGATCACGGTAATCAATGAGGTACGAAACTTAAGAAATGAACTTCATCACATTGACTTCTACTCGCCTTATCATTTACCATGCATGTAAAATTGTTCCTATTCTGAGTAACTTTCAAACCGATTTCTCAACAGAACATTTCTGTACATGTTGAATTCAATGCAACTCTGAGAAAGATAGTAAGTACCTTGTTTCACATAAAAACTTAAAAAATTCAAAACGAATGTCTCGAAATAAGAAAAGTGTGAAAAAGGAAAATACTCCTTCGGAACTGAAATTATTCTAATAAATTCTGGAACCGCTACTGATGAGAAACACGCGACTTCGCGTGAATCTACTTAGTCTGTCATGACCTTGCACTTCCTCCTTGTACTGTGTATCAAAGGATCAGTGCACAATCTTGTACATTAATGTTGTATCACCAGTAGCCAAATAATAATAATAATAATAATAATAATATCTCTCAATTTAAGGGAGTAATTAAAATAGGAGAAGATATATGCCATTATTAAAAGACAATTTATTTTAGTTTCGAAATCTTCAAATCCCTAATAAGTACAATATCTCAAAATATTTCTTATTTCCTAAATCTGAATTCGAATTCAGCTTGTGTTTGGTAGTTACGGTTTTCCGTAAATAGTTCTGAATCATATAAAGGAAATATACCCTAAATATTATGACGGCAGTGTTCGAATCTGGTTCTCTATTTATAGTGAACAAGTTAGAACAGTTTCGAAACCACTTCGTATGCTTGTACCTCTTCTTGACTTTCAAAAGACAAAAAACCTGGTTACGAAACCTCTACTGCTATGGAAGGATTTGTGTTAGGGCATTGTCCGGTCAAACCCACTAGCGTTGGTATGTCAAGCTGGTTGTCAGTTTTAGGTGTCAAAACACAATTCTTGATTTAGCCTACTAGAGTTTAGATTTCGGAATTAGGATATAGACTAAGTAGTAGAGACCTTGAAGACGAAGACTGTGAAGACAAAGAAGACATCAATTATTCTTCATCGACAAAAGGTTAGTAGGAGTTATGACTTTTATGGAAATTCTTCTATTCTACTTTCTCTATCTTTCAAAATAGTTGACTACTTTGGTATTGTTATAATATCGATTGAGATCGTATTCTTGGCAACATGACCTTGTGTCATGACTAGTGTTTGTTCCCGCAAATACTATGGTTACAAGAATGTATGAGATAGATTCGATACCATTTTTCCATTGCAATGGTTTGCTTGCAAATCACTTGTTGGATATGGGTGAATCTAAAGGAGTACTCTTGAGCAAGAGTCCAGTGGATTACAGCTGAGGATGTCTCACACGTCTAAGTCCTGGTTAAACCCAGAACTTCCAGCGGATCCAAGTTAAACCTAATCTGGATGCCGGACGGTTCCCGAACTACGCGAAACAGAAACTTGGGAAATCTTCTGAGTTCCAAAGTGCTATTTAAGTTCGTGTACCTACATAAACCTCTAAATCGGTGCTTCTGACTGTTATCCAAATTTATGAATATTCTTTTAGAATTTCACTCAGGTTAAACTCTGAACTCCTTTATCTCTTAGTTGGACTTGGAATATCACATAATATCTTTTGTGGTCCATCTAACAGTTCTCAATGTGTCAATAAGATAAAGATTATCTCTGGTCTGTTGGATTTCTATCTTGAAGTGTTTGTGAGCTAACAAAACACTTGGCAGATAAATGTTAATGATTTCCAATTGAGATTAATCTATATTACTTGGTTGGCAAGTTTAGGGTTTCCTTGACTTGTGGGACAAGTAATTGATTGCTTTATTCCAAAGCAACCTATCTTATTGAGTGCTATAAATAGAGGTGTCTACGGACGAATACTGTAAGCATCAAGCATACGTGAAGGTCCTTAGGGAAGTGAAGGTAAACTCTTTTTACTTCGGTGAATGCTTTTTGTGGTATAGTCATCCTCTATTAGGTAAGCAGTTCCTCACGGGATTTACCTACGACTATAAAGACTTCTATTGAGAGTTGGGAAACACAGGTAGAAGATTGAGACCTTAGTGGTTGAAATCGGATTAACCTGTAACCTTGGTAACCTGATCACGTTCTTGTCTATTCCATAGTCCATCTCTTATGCTATACGGCTATTCAAGAACTGATACGTTACATACAAGGTTTGAAAGGAAGCAACGCACGGCTGCACTCGGTGTTGTAAGGCCTAGTTAGCTCCAGTTGTATAAGTTTCTTAAGTGATTCTTTTTACAACTGAGGTAGAGACAAGTTGGGCATAGTTTACTCAATTTACTTGTCAGCCCCCGCTTGTAAGTAGATTTCCGTATGACCTGGAGCAATCCGAAGGAAGTCACTTTGTGTATGTCAAACTGAAGAGGACAGTTCAAACATACAGTTGATAATTGAAGTTGCAAAGCTGAAATTGTTGACACAAGCCTTTAACATCGGTTAAAGCAACTTCTAAGCCTGTAAAGGACGTCAGCTAGGGGAATCAAGTGCGTGACGATCTGTGGGGGATCTAGAGACGTAAGGAGTGCGACAGTAGCCAGTTCGCTTGGAGGGTTGGAATTGGTCTCTGCTACATCCCAGACCGAAGTATTATTGTTAGGACATTGTCCGGTCAAACCCACTAGCGTTGGTATGTCAAGCTAGTTGTCAGTTTTGACACCTAAAACTGACA